>CAUYPK010095337.1:0-11318 GCA_963574355.1 Loris lydekkerianus | reverse complement strand
CTTAATCATCAGAGAAATGCAAATTAAAACTACTTTGAGATATCACCTAACCCCAGTAAGAGTAGCCTACATAACAAAATCCCAAAACCAGAAATGTTGGCGTGGATGTGGAGGAAAGGGCACACTTCTACACTGCTGGTGGGAATGCCCACTAATATGCCCCTTCTGGAAGGATGTTTGGAGAATACTTAGAGACCTAAAAATTGACCTGTCATTTGATCCTATAATTCCTTTACTAGGTTTATACCCAGAAGACCAAAAGTCACAATATAACAAATACATCTGGACCAGAATGTTTATTGTAGCCCAATTCATAATTTCTAAGTCATGGAAGAAGCCCAAGTGCCCATCGACCCATGAATGGACTAGCAAGTTGTGGTACATGTACACCATGGAATACTTTGCAGCCTTAAAGAAAGATGGAGACTTTACCTCTTTCATGTTTACATGGATGGAGCTGGAACATATTCTTCTTAGCAAAGTATCTCGGGAATGGAAGAAAAAGTATCCAATGCACTCAGCCCTACTATGAAGCTAAATTATAGCTTTCGCATGAAGGCTATAACCCAACTATACCACTAGACTATGGGGAAAGGGCCAAGGAAGGGGAAGGGAGGGGGAGGTTTTAGTGGAGGGAGGGTAATGGGTGGGGCCACATCTATGGTGCATCTTAGAATGGGTACAGGCGATTGCACTAATGTACACAGCTATGGTTTAACAATAAAAAATTTAAAAAATTAAAAAAAAAAAAGACAGATGCACGATCTACAAACACATGAAAAAAAGTTCATCATCCTTAATCATCAGAGAAACGCAAATCAAAACTACTTTGAGATATCACCTAAACCCAGTAAGAGTAGCCCACATAACAAAATCCCAAAACCAGACATGTTGGCGTGGATGTGGAGAAAAGAGAACACTTCTACACTTCTGGTGGGAATGCACACTAATACATTCCTTCTGGACAGGTGTTTGGAGAATACTTAGAGACCTAAAAATAGACCTGCCATTCAATCCTAAAATTCCTTTACTAGGTTTATACCTAGAAGACCAAAAATCACAATACCACAAAGACATCTGTAGCAGAATGTTTATTTTACCCAATTCATAATTGCTAAGTCATGGAAGAAGCCCAAGTGCCCATTGATCCACAAATGGACTAGCAAATTGTGGTACATGTATACCATGGAATATTATGCAGCCTTAAAGAAAGATGGAGACTTTACCTCTTTCATGTTTACATGGATGGGAGCTGGAACATATTCTTCTTAGCAAAGTATCTCAAGAATGGAAAAAAAAGTATGCAATGTACTCAGCCGTACTATGAAGCTAATTTATAGCTTTCACATGAAGGCTGTAACCCAACTATAGCACAAGACTATGGGGAAAGGGCCAAGGAAGGGGAAGGAAGGGGGGAGGTTAGGGTGGAAGGAGGGTAATGAGTGGGGCCACACCTTCGGTGTATCTTAGAATGGGTACAGGTGAAACTTACTAAAGGAAGAATACAAATGTCTACATACAATAATTAAGAAAATGCCATGAAGGCTATGTTGAATAGTTTGATGAGAATATCTCAGATTGTATATGAAACCAGTGCATTGTACCCCTTGATTGCACTAATGTACACAGCTATGATTTAACAATTGAAAAAAAATTTATTTTAAAAAAGAATAAAAAATAAAATAAAATAAAATAAAACAAACAAAAGATGTGTGGGGCAGTGCCTGTGCCTCAGTGAGTAGGGCACCAGTCCTATATACCGAGGGTGGCAGGTTTGATGCTAGCTCTGGCCAAACTGTGACAACAACAAAAAAATAAAATTAAAAAAAGATGTGTGAATCAATGCAATTATGCTTATGTGTAAAACTTTGCACATGGTTAGTGACAAAGATACTTGTCTTGGAACAATACATACATCAATACATCTCTGTCATACAATTTGGAAAATAGTTTTAATTGAGCTCCACCAAATACCTCAACTTACTGCAGGGGAGAGAAGATACTTCTTCCTTGTCTGAAGTTACAATAGGTTCAAATGACAGACATTAAATACCCACCCTAGAGTCTAGAAGAGGTAACTGGGGCTGATTAAATACTCTATTGTTTTATTTTAAAATTCTATGTGAAATGGCCTCAGATTTAAAAAAAAAAAAAAAAAAAAAAAAATGAGTGTTTCCGTAAAAAGCTGACTGACCGAATCTGTTGTGTGCTTGAAAGTGGGAAGCAGAGGTAGCTGAAATTTCTCTACTTGAGCATTCAGCTTGGGGTAGAGAAGTTGACTATTTCATAGTTAGAAGTTGAGATTTGGCTTCTCACATCAGGTATCATATTTGGAGAGCACGGGAGTAACAGTCAGTCCCAGAAAGGTCTTGTTCATTCTTGTTTGTCATCATCATCATAAACACAGATCATTGTCAAGGAAGTTTGCACGGAGCTAAAAGTAATAAGAAGTTACTGCCAGATAAAAGCCAACCTTTGGAGTCTATACCCGCAGTTACTTCCTGGCTCCTTGAAACGCGCAGCCCCTTTACAGGGGGGGAGAGAATTTTGAGTCAGGAATATGTGACGTTCGGCTCCTGCTTTTGAAATCTTGCCTACACACCAACTGAGGTCACCCCTAAAGAAACAAAAATGTTTACCTCAAGGCAATCTCATCTTCACATACACAAATTTTATTTCATATTTTCTACAAACATTTTAAATTCATTTGCCTTTTCTTTACGACATAATGTCTTGTCTTATGCTGTTTTAGTTTCTCAATTATTGTTCGTTCCATCCATTTAGCACTCTACGCTTCAGCTTTTTATTTTTGTTAAAGACCGTGCATTCACTTCTCTTTCCATCACCCCTGCGCAGCTTTTTTCTTTGCCTGCTGTAACAGTTTGTACTATGCGGTGGCACCGGGATTAATTGTGTCTTCAGTCATTATCTTGTCCTTGTTTTTTTCAGACTTGTGGCCTCTGAAATTTTTCAAAACAGCTCAGGGACTAAAAAGACATCTTCTTCACAAAAGCGTAAACTAACGGTCTGTAGACCCAACAATGGCTGTTTATTGCACCTTACAAAACTACTTTAATTACCGTCAGATTACTGGTTCTGTTCAAATAGATTCATTCTCAGCTAAGGACGCCTGTGGACATTTACAAAAAGTCTTTACAATGTAGAGTTCTATGAAAAACGATTATGATATTTTCCCTGGCTTATATTTAAAAAATGAAAGAAAGATGGATTCATATTAAATTTAAACAAAAAACCTTTAGATATTAATGTAAGGTTTTATTACTGTATATAATATGAGTTGCATGCCTGGTAACTTAAGACTTAATTTTATTTCAGCGACTCTTGGCCTTGTTCAAACACAGCAACTACATCTTAATCAAGTTAATAATACATACCAGTCCATTAAGCATAACCAAGCCTCTAGTTTATGCTGACCTATTTTTTTAGACATAATATGTATTTCTTTTCCTTTAGCATTAACCAAGAAGATAAAATGTTTAAGCATATCTTATCTCTGTATTACTTGAGTATATACTCCACATTACCTGATTAAAAAAAAGTAAGCAATTTGTTTCAAATTGTTCTCATCTAAGTAAAAATAACTTAAATAGTGTGTGTTGAATATTAGCAGTATCAGATACTATGCTAAGTACTTCATTTGCATTATATTATTTAACTTTACAACATCTCTAAGAGGTATTTCTACTATCCCTGTTCCACAGATAGAGAACCTGAGTCATAGACAAGCAAAGGAACTTATCAAAATCCCAAAGAAAGAACAGCTAGCACTGAAACCCAGGACACCAAACTCTACCATGCACTTAGCCATTTTTAAATTATAGGCATATTCAATTATATCCTAATTTTAATACCTTCAATATTAAATTAGTTTGACCAATATATTATGTAATTTTGCAACTGCATATTCATTTCTATTTTATACAAATCAGAAATATTGATCAATAAACAATAGCCTTCCTCACAGCTCTAAATTCCTATGATTTTAATACTCCAGCTAAAAATTCAATTCATGTGTTACCCAGTTCATTCAAAAGAATCTCTGTTGACATGGAGATCTGATGGTTGTTTGTGGTTAGCACTCATTACACTGTGAATTAAAATGAATTTCATCATAGGCTTAGCATTGAGGACTTGTGCTTGCCTTCAAAGTAGCATCTTTGCATGCGTGTATCATATGGCACAACCTTTTTTTTTTTTTTTTTTTTTTGACACAGAGCCACAAGCTGTCATCCTGGGTACAGTGCTGTGGCATCACAGCTCATAGCAACCTCCAACTCCTGGGCTCAAGCGATTCTCCTACCTCCACCTCCCAAGTAGCTGGGACTACAGGAGCCTACCACAACGCCCGGCTATTTTTTGGTTGCAGATGTCATTGTTGTTTGGCAAGCCCGGGCTGGATTCGAACACACCAGCTCAGGTGTATATGGCTGGCACCTTAGCTGCTTGAGCCACAGGCACAGAGGTGGCATAGCCTTTTTATATAAGCAATAAAAATGACTGGTCACATAGCTAGAAGTAAGATATTGAATGTCCTCAACCCAAAGAAATGATCAATGGTAAGAGGATAAATCGCTAATTATCCTGATCTGATCACCATACATTACATGTAACAAAAATTACTATGTAGCCTGAGCTACATAGCAGCAGAGCAAAACCTCATCTCTAAAAAAAAAAGATCACTATACCCTATAAAGATATACAATTATGTGTCAGTTAAAAAAAAAAGGATATATTTTTTAAAAATTGAGACACATAAAAATGTTCCCCTCAAAGAAAAAATATAATTAAAGATTGTCAACTTACACTGACTTTACCATTTATATATTTTTTTGTTTTGGGTTTTTTTTTTTTGTTGTTGTTGTTGTTGTTATTGTTATTGTTGTTTTTTAAGATGGTCTTGCTCTGTGCCCGGGGCTAGAGTGCAGTGGCATCATCATAACTCACTACAGCTTCAAACTCCTGGGTTCAAGCTTTCCTCCTGCCTCAGCCTCCCAAGTAGCTTGGACAACAGACATGCACTACCCACCTAGCTAATTGTCCACTTTTTATTTTTTTGCAGTTTTTTTGGCCAGGGCTGGGTTTGAACCCGTCACCTCCAGCATATGGGGCCAGCGCCCCACTCCTTTGAGCCACAGGCACCGCCCCTAATTGTCCACTTTTTTAGTAAAAACAGTTGTCTCACTCTTGCTGAGACTGGTCTCCAACTCTACAACTCCTGACCTCAAGCAATCCTCCAGTCTCAGCTTCCCAAGAGTGCTAGGGTTATAGGCATGAGCCACCACACCTGCAGACTTTTCTACCTGTCAACCAGGTGACAAATCAATTGAGATGGGAAACACTTAAATTAAAATGGTCCAATTGGTTCTCTCTCTAAATACAATCCACATAGTTCCCTTTCAAAAATCTCATTGTAAAACATAAGAAACACAAGACTTCCTTAATGCATTCAAATATAAAACTGGTCAAATGTGTTGACATTAGAGCTTAACTGAAATTGGTTCTCAGATATGTGGAGTCATGCCCAAAACTCCTTGGTTAGTTTCAATACATTGCCTGGGGTCCAGCGCCTGTAGCTCAGTAGTTAGGGGCCAGCCACGTACACCAGGGCTGGCGGGTTCAAACCCAGCCCAGGCCTGCTAAACAACAATAACAACTACAACAAAAAACAGCTGGGCATTGTGGCAGGCGCCTGTAGTCCCAGCTACTCAGGAGGCTGAGGCAAGAGAATCACTTAAGCCCAAGAATTTTAGGTTGCTGTGAGTTCTAACAGCACAGCACTCTACCAAGGGTGACAAAATGAGACACTGACTCAAAAAAAAAAAAAAAAAAAAAATCCATTGCCTATTCCTTCCCTCCCTGATAGAAACCTGACTCTAATGCTAAGCTTGCTCATTTATAATAAATAGTAAGTTAGTCTGAGGCAAAATAGTGAAGTCAGATTGCTTTGTGTTTGGCCTCCCCTCCCGCCTTAAGCTCCGTGCCTACGTTTTCTCTGCGCTTCTGTCACTCAGCTTCCTTCACACTCAGCTGTCCTTGGTTCTTTTTACCCCAGTTCCTTCATTGGTGGAGAAAGGCAACATAGTAAACAAACTCAGAAAGTGATTAAGTCCAGGAACAATGCATCCTTTGGTAAAGAACTTTAGGAACAAGGCCCCTAAACAGGAAGGTATTTGGGGATAAGGGAGCTTCAACTCAAGATGGTCTCTAGCAACCTCTTATACTATTCCTGTGGAGATGAGTCTAATGATAAATAAGTTGATTGAATATCTATTGCCCTCCCTTAAAGTTGTAGAAGAGGGGAAAAAAAAAATGTTTCCTTCAACATCCCAACTACAAATCTAAGGCAAGGGAATTCGCAGAAAGTATTAAGTAGTCCTTAGTTGGCCTTCATTCTAATGTATGAAACCCACCAAAAAGTAAAAGCAAAACTAACGAATCCCAATGCAATGTTTGGCAACCTTCAAGAAGGCATCACAAGAACCAAATGTCTCCCTAGGCAGAGCTCAATGCCTACCATAAACTTGTAAGATGGAGGTCTTCGAATAGGAGTACAGGTAGTCCCCTGTGAAAGGCACTTACATCGCAGAGTGATTAATAAAACACTTTCGAGCATAGAGGATAAAAGACGGATTTAAATGAGAAGAGAAATAATGTTTAATTTCAACTATCAAAGAAGAGCTTTTCCACCTATTTTTTTAACTGTATAAGAATGACTAATAAATTCCTTTGATATTTAGATTCCATAGGATTAATTTAAAAGAATGAGATAGCAATTCCTTTTGATTTTTAGGTAATCAATTTCTAGACCCATGCAATCCATATATATGTACTCTACTAAACTGTTCTGTTTGAGAGCAAGCTGTGGCCAGGGTAGCAAACCTAAATCTCCTTTCCCACCTGCTTATACCGTCTTTACAAAAGAAAGGCAACCTCAGCTGGGCTCAGTAGCTCATGCCTGTAATCCTAACACTCTGGGAGGCCAAGATGGAAGGACTGCTTGAGGCCAGGAGTTTGAGACCAGCCTGAGCAAGAATGAGACCCCATCTCTACAAAAAGTAAAAATAAAAAATTATCTGGGTATGGTGGTGCATGCATGTAGTCCCAGCTGCTCAGGAGGGTGAAGCAGGAGGATCGCTAGAGCCCAAGAGTTTGAGATTGTAGTGAGCTAGGATGAGTCCACTGCACTCTAGTCCCAGCAATGGAGCAAGACCCTGTCTTAAAAGAGAAAACAAACAAAATAAAGTCAACCTCTTACCCATAGTGAATCTTATCTGCGTGTGCTGCCCCAAAAAAGAAAGTGAAGTCTTTGAGGTGGCAGTGGGACAATTGGAGATACTGAGCCTCTGCTAATCAGGACATGAGTTGCCATTTTTACATGTTTTCAAAGTGGTGAAAAGCTTCACAGTGACCTCTGACAGCTCAACGTTACATCTTGGGTAGAAGGAACACATGCCGGGATTACATTTCCCTGTCAGCTGTTCAAATGCATTGAGCACTTTCATGACTTTTCTAAAAGAATATTGAACAACTTAGAGGTCTACTCATTTTCCCCTCTTAGCTGTGTTTCCACCTTGCTCTCAGCCATTTCTCTGATTACACATTTATTCTCCCAACGCACTTGTTTCATTCAAGTTAATTCAGCAGGAAGATGTTGTGGATCCAAATGCTATGGTTGCCCTAAAAATCACTAATTAATACATCTTTTTTAAGCACAGCACCAATAATTTCTTTTCCTTTCATGTTAATTTTTTCCTGACTCTTGTCTCGTCTAGAAAAGGTGATATTTATCTATAGACACATGAACTAATTGAAAGAGAAAAGCAGCTCTGTCCATCTTCTAAAAAGATATAATTCCAATAAAAATGTTACTTTTGATGGTTAGCAGTTATTAAAATGTGAGGTATTTTTATGTTGTTTTCCTCATAGAACTCTAACTTTATTCTTTTAATTGTTATGAATACATAATAGTTGTACATATTTATGGGATATGTGACATACATATTTATGTGATATTTAGGTACACACATACAATGTATAATAATCAAATCTGGGTAAGTGGGATATCCAATACCTCAAACATTTATCCATTTCTTTGTGATGGTAACATTTCAAGTTTTCTAGCTAGTGTGAAATGTACAATAAATTATTATTGATACTTGCCTTATTGTGCTACTGAACACTAGATCTTTTTTCTTCTATTTTTGTTTTCATCAATTATGAACCAATAATAGTGTAGCGATAACAAAAATCAAAGAACATCTTTAACGTCAGCCTGTTAAAATATGTACCATTTTCAAAATTCAAGTAAAACTTTAATATTTGTTCATTCATTTTCTAAAAAAATAAAATAAAAAAATAAAAAGAAATTGTTCATTCATTTTCAAGTAACGGTAAGAAATCTATTCAAGTTAATACAAATTTTATGTTTTAAGAAAAACACTTTCTTAAAACCAAAACAAGATAGAATGAAGAATAAAAATGTTTTACATTTTTGCAAATGTCTTTAACATGTCTGGGTTAGAAGATTGCTACATTCCCATATCTGCCTGTACATTTAGCCTGCTGTGGTAAGCCATATACTTCTGGTTGAAATATATGAAGAAAATCCAGGTTCTCAAAGATATGCAGCTGGAAAAGGGAGGAGTTGTTGTTTTTTTGTTTGTTTTTGTTTTTTAGAGTCAGAGTCTCTCTTTATCACCCTCAGTAGAGTTCTGTGGTATCACAGCTCATAGTAACCTTCAGGTTTTGAGCTTAGGTAATTCTCTTGCCTCAGCCTCCCAAGTAGCTGGGACTATATGTGCCTACCACAATACCTGGCTATTTTTTTGTTGCAGTTTGACCTGGACTGGGTTTGAACCCTCCAGCCTTGGTATATGGGGCCAGCGCTCTACTCAATGAGCCACAGATGCTGCCTCAAGGGGGGAGTATTTTAATAGCTGTTTCATATTGTTGCAGATATTCTTCTTGAACATAACACCAAAACTCAACAAGTGGTTGAGGCTAGTTCCAATGTGAGATCTGAAACTGTACCAATGAAGTTTTCATGCTCTGTACATTAAAATCCATTGATATGGGGTAGGCATGCTGGCTCACACCCATAATCCTAGCACTCTGGGAAACCAAGGCAGGAGGATTGCTTGAGCTCAGGAGTTCAAGATCAGCCTGACCAAGAGCAAGATCCTCTCTACTAAAAATAGAAAAAATAGCCAGGTGTCATGGCAAACACCTATAGTGCCAGCTACTGAGGAAGCTGAGGTATGAAGATCTCTAGAGCCCAAGAGTTTGAGGTTACTGTGAGCTCAGATGATACCATGGCACTCTACCTACCGTTTTGTGAGACATCCAAAAACCGAAAAACTATTGATCTATCTTGTCCTCTGTTAGGGATGTTTTACCCATGCATGATTTACCCACACATTAGCCATTTGGAAAATATGGGTTCACTGAGTTAAAACTTATTTTCTAAATGTTGACATATTTCATCATACAACATCAAAAATTCACATTTGTTATCACCACTCATCTCACCAGAAAAGTCTTGAAGTTTTGGAAAGCTACCATGTTCTCAGAGGCAAATACAAATTTTCTAAAATTTGTGTTATTTGAAAGTTTAAATTACATCACTGGCAATAAATACTGTCAGTTGTTTTTCTCGACATAAAAGGCTTACTTGGTTCATTTTTGAAAAAAAAAAATTTGTTCACCAAAAATTTAAGTTTAAATAATTATACTTAGTCTGTCAATACTTCTTTCAGGTAAAAATGGGGTTCCACAGTGGGGAGGGAGGGAAGTGGAGATGTAGCTAGTTCAGCTATCAATTGAAACAACTGCACAAATACTTTTCCTTGAAATAATTGTGTGTACCTACCATGTTGTCACATAGAATATTAAAAAGATATATACTCAAGAGTCAAGATTTAATACAATTAAATGGAATTCCTAACTGCAACTGCCTTTTTTGTAGTAACTGTGTGTGAGTGAAGCACATGCTGACTGCTAACTAACACAGTTGCGAGCCACTGTCTTCACTGATGTGAAGGCACCAACAGTTTTATCCACCCCTGCTTTTGCATCATAAATGCTAATCCAGTGAAAAATGCAAATAACTATTTATTACCATTATAACGATAACATTGACCTAGTAGATAACCTGAAGGGGTCTTAAGAATCCCAGAGGTCCATGGACCACATTTCAAGCTATTTTTTTTAAGGGAGTTTTAATTTAATTAAATTTAATTTTTGACAAATTATAATCATATATGTGTATAATGGGATATATGTGTGGAACGATTGAAACAAGCTAATTAACATCTCCATTCCTTAAATACTTATTCATTCTTCCTATTTAAATGCAGCTTTTAACCTTTGACCAATATTTCTGTTTCTCCTGTGCCCTAGCCTCTGGTAACCACCCTCCTACTCTGCTTCTATGAGTTCAATTGTTTTAGATTTCACATATAAATGAAAGCATGTGGGTTTTACCTTTCTGTGCCTCATTTGTTTCACTTAGCATAATGTCTTCAAGGTTCATCCTTTTGACATTTGTTGTTGCAAATGACAGGATTTCCTCCTTTTTAAGGCTGAATAGTATTCCATTTTGTATGTAAACCACATTTTGGTAACCAGTCATCCATGGATACATTCTTAGGTTGATTCCATATCTTCAGTACTGTGAATAATGCTGCATTGAATGTGGAAGTAAAGATATCTTTTCGATATACTGATTTCAAGTCCTTAAAATATATGCCCAGAAATGAAGTTGCTGGATTGAGTCATTGGATACCGTTTAAGTGATCTGATTTATTTGCTTTCGTATTTTAATATGTATAATCATCAGAAATTACTACTACTCTACTTTTTACATTAACGCAAGCCAAAATCATAAATTCCAAACTTAAAATGTATAGTAGAGTACAACCGTCTTTTATGGAGGATGTAAGCTCCATTTCCAAAGCTCATTGTTTCTCAACCCAGGTAAGCAATGGTAACTGTAAGAAATGGAGTTGCCCTGATTTTAATCTTCCCTGGCTTTTATGTCAATAATAGTTTCCAACAACAACCAAAAAAATTTCATCGGAGAGTTTAAAAATATTAAAGCATTTTTGTCATCAACCCTATTTCCGTAAATTTTCATTTTCTTTTTATTTATTTTTTTATTTTTTTATTAAATCATAGCTACGTACATTGATATGATCATGGGGCATCATACACTAGCTTCATAGACCATTTGACACATTTTCATCCCAATAGTCAACATAGCCTTCCTGGCATTTTCCTAGTTACCGTGGCATGACATT
>CAUYPK010095333.1:0-23946 GCA_963574355.1 Loris lydekkerianus | reverse complement strand
ATGGATGGAGCTGGAACATATTCTTCTTAGTAAAGTATCTCAAGAATGGAAGAAAAAGTACCCAATGTCCTCAGCCCTACTGTGAAACTAATTTATGGCTTTCACATGAAAGCTGTAACTCAGTTACAACCTAAGAATAGGGGGAAAGGGTGCGGAGGGAGGGGGGAAGAGGGCAGAGGGAGGGTGATTGGTGGAATTACACCTGTGGTGCATCTTACAAGGGTACATGTGAAACTTAGTAAATGTAGGATGTAAATGTCTTAACACAATAACTAAGAAAATGCTCGGAAGGCTATGTTAACCAGTGTGATGAAAATGTGTCAAATGGTCTATAAAACCAGTGTATGGTGCCCCATGACCGCATTAACGTACACAGCTATGATTTAATTAAAAAAAAAAAAAAGAAAAAGAAAAATAGTTGGGCATTGTGATGGTCACCTGTAGTCCCAGCTACTTGAGAGGCTGAGGTAAGAGAATCCCTGAAGCCCCAGAGTTAGAGGCTGCTGTGAACTGTGACAGCACAGTACTCTACCAAGGGCAACATAGTAAGACTCTGTCTCAAAAAAAAGAAAAAAAAAAAAAAAGTAGACTCTTAAAGGTAAAAGAAAAGGCAGGCCATCTAGGAACAGCAGGAATCCATGGAACAACTTAGAGTTCAGTGTCCCGGGGGTTTCTTTTTACTCACATATCTCAGAGCTGGAGCTGAGGAATTCAGCCACCCGGAAAAGTCAATGCATGAAGACAAAAAACGCCCAGCAAAAGCCTGCTCTCTCTCACCAAAGGACAAGGAGAAAGACACCACAGCAAGGCAGAAAACTGTTTTCTTCACCAAACACCACAGAAGACATTGTGGCCTCACCCTTCACCCACTCCAGTGTCCGTCTGGAGCCCAGGCTTCCATGCTCACTAGGTTGTAATGAGATGAGACTTTCATCTCTTCCAGAGTACAACAAGCCCCTCCCTCTGTGGTGTCTGTTGAGGCCAAGTCAGGAGCCCAGCACTCTACGTTCAATGGACATTAAGAAGACACTCCTCCTTCCCCTAGTGGTTATGAGGCTTACCCCCTTCACAGGGTCAGCGGAGCAGTACCAAGGGAACTTCCAACCCCTCGAAGCCAGGGGGAGATCATAGAGGCTAAGTGGGGAGCCAGAATATCCACCTCTTCTTAGCAGCAACAAGGAGCAGTCCTAGGAATCAACAAAGGCCGAGGGGAGAACCTGAATTTCTAACCCCACCCAGCAGTAACAAGGTGGCAAACCCCCTTCTACTTCTAAAGAAATGTTGGAGAAATCCAAACAAAATAGAAGGCTAAAATAAGATCCAAAGCCTCGTTACAAAATACCCAGAATGTCCAGGTCTCAGTTGAACCAGGAAGGTTTCTACGTGAATGAAAAAAAGTACCAAACATGAAGATAATAGAGATGTTAGAATTAGCTGATAACATTTTAAAACAGCCACCATAAAAATGTTTCAGCAAGCAATCACAACATGCTTAAAACAAGTAAGAACCTCAAAGTCTTAGCAAAGAAATAAACAATATAAAGAAAAACTAAATGAAAAATTTTAAACTGAAATATAATTTTAAAATGCAGAGAATGGGGTCACTAGAAGAATGGATGGAAAAGAAGAAAGAATTCATGGACTAGAAAACAGAACAATAGAAATTAGCCAATCTGAGCAAGAGAGAAAGTAGACTTAAAAATAATATTTGAAGTAATAAATATCCCAGTTACTCTAATTTAATCACTATGCACTATATGCATTATCCAAATATCACATGTACCCCATAAATATACAATTATTACATAGCAGTTTTTTAAAAGGATAATAAAAATGAACAGAGCCTTTTTCTCTTGAGCTTTATGAATTATATTTGAAAATTAAAACAAAAATCATAACACTTGTGTGATTCCAAATGTATTAGAGAAAATATTTAACATAATTATAAAGGAGGAAAGGTAAAGTAATGTAAAATTTCTGTACTTTACTCAAGCTGATAAAATGACAGCACCAATAGACTGCAGATGTTACTCCTACAGCAACCACTAAAAAATCCATTCAAAGAGACACACTTGGCTGGGTGTGGTGGCTCACGCCTGTAATCCTAGCACTCTGGGTGGATGGATTGCTTGAGCTCAGGAGTTGGAGACCAGCTTGAGCAAGAGTGAGACCCCAATCTCTACTAAAAATAGAAAAACTAGCCAGGCCTGGTGGCACATGCCTATAGTCCCAGCTACATGGCAGGCTGAAGCAAGAGGATTGGCCGGGCCCCAGAGTGTGAGGTGCTGTGAGCTATGACACCATGGCACTCTACCCCAGGCCCAGAGTGAGACTCTATCTAAAAAACCCCACTAGACACATAGCAAAGTGGAATTCTAAAACTATTCAAGTAACCCATAAGAAGACAGAAAAAGAAAACGGGAAAAAATAAAAGAAAAAAACAGAGAACAAAGAGAAAACAAAATATAAAATGGCAGAGTTAGGCCTTAACTTATTGATGAGTCCATTAAATGTAAGTAGTCTGAATAGATCAACTAAAAGAGATTAGCAGGATAGATTTAAAAACATGACCCAACTATATCGTCTCTATAAGAAGCTTACTTAAAGCATGACAATAAATCAGATTGAAAGTAAAAAGATGTACTATGGAAAAAGATGTTAGGAAAAGTGACTCTATTAATGGCAGATAAAGGAGACTTCAGAGCAAAGAAAATTCTCAGAGACAGAGACATTTTATAACAATAAAAGGTTTGATCCACCAAGAAGATGTATTAATCTTAAATGTGGGTGCACCAAAAAAAAAAAAAAAAGAGCTGTAAAATATGTGAAGAAAAATTTACAAAATGGAAAAAAGAAAATAGATGAATTCACAACTTGCTCCAATCAACAACTTATAAAACAGCTAGATAAAAAAGCTCCAGCATCGAGCCATATTGAGTAAGGAAACCAACAAGTGCCAGGCAAAAAACTAAGCTGTTCTGATTTTTTTTCACTCTTACTCATGAAGTTCATCCTGTTGTTACTGTATCTTACTGTGACCCTGCTAAAATGATACCTCCTCAACTCTAGGCCCATCTGTTTTAAATGATACTTCAGTCAAAGTAACTATCACACACATTTTTAAGAACTATGACATATAATAAGACTCAGAATAAGCACGGTAAGAAGTAATATGTTTAATCAGAAGTCTATTGAATCTAGCACCTTGGATGTTTGAAACATGTTTTCCTATATTTCCTAAAACCTTTTTTTTTTAATTGTACAATACCTGAGTATATTCTAATTTTTTTCCATTCAAACTACATAGAAATATGTAGAAGGAGGTGGTAATTGTGACCAAGAGTTTGATATATGTGTATCCTTCTAGACAATTTTATTTCTCTTTTGTATAAATATATGCATTTGTATTTACAGCTATATGGGTAGAAAAGTAGTCATTGAAATTTTTTTAATATAAATGGAATTAGATTTTTGGGGTTAGTTACACACTTTTAGAAACATTTTTAAAAACTTAATATCATGGAGATCTTTATGTGCTAGGACAGGATATTTACATGTTAGTATGGTTTCTTTCATTATTATAAATATATCACATGATTATATAGTAATGCAATCACTTCCTTAATGAATATCCTGTTCATACTTTTTGTGTATATGCACATGTATTTTTCTAGGGTAAACATATATAAATGGAATTTTTGATTGAAGACTATACACATTTCAAGGTTTGATGCATTGTCTTTAGTAGATCACAGAGGCCCAATAGTGTGTGAGTCCCATTTCTCCACATCAGGAATCAGCATCTCTAAGCTTGGACCACTTGCCAGAACATCTCCCACCACAGCCACAGTCTCCTCCTCACAACAGTGGCCTGGGGTGTGCTTTCCTCTAGCCACCCAATCTTGTCCACCTTCTGTCTTTCAGGGAATTCTCAAATTTTCTCATTCATTCATGGAAGTCATTCTTGTTCTCCAGCATAACCATGCACTTATTCATTTTAAAAATATGGATTCTGTTATCTGAAAGGATTTGGAGAGGTTGGCATATGTACTTACCTGACATCTTGTTCTCATCTCTTTTTACTCTACAAAAAAGGAAGGTGAGTGGTTCAGAATAGTCAAAAGAGAGAAACTTGCTAAGAAATCTCTACATAGAAACTCTCTAGGAAATTTTCCTCTTGGGGAATCTCTGACCCTGACTTCTGCCAGCCGGCTCTGTGAATCATCATCTGTACTGTCAGTTTTTCTGTTGGACGCCTCCAGCTGTGGGTCATGGGGCAGAGAACATGGATTTTTATATCATCCCAATGGATTAATGGCTCCAGATCAAATCCTGGCAAAGTATCAGATACTCACATCAGAAACAAAAGGGTGAAAGTTCCCTCTCTGAAAATGTATCACTTCGAGTTTGTTTCTTTTAAGTGTTGAATATATTTATCATACTCTTTTAATCTGAAAATCCAAAAGAAAGCCACATGGTGTAAAAGTAAAAAAGAAAGCCTCCACAGAATACAGAATGATTTTGGAAGCAATAAAATCTACTTTAAAAGATTTGCCTGTTTTAAAACCAGCTAGATGACTTCATGTTCCATATTATATTCTCAAATCTGAACATTTCCATTGTGTTTTCTATTTAAAGCCCTGTACAAGAGTTTAAGGAAATGTTTTGTCCAGCTGATTTGTGCCTTGAACTGCCTCTGCTGTGAGATGGTTTCACCTACTTGAATCAGGCAGGAAGGCTTTTGGCCACATTGAAGTCTCAGCAATGCTGTGAAGCCAAGAGACTTTTTTCCCCCCAGTTTGGGCAATCGTTTTCTACTTTTCTTTTTTCCCCCCTAGCTATTAAACATTTTCAAACTCTTTATTTAAATTTAAGTGTAAATAATTGACAATAGCTTAAACTTTTACTGCTCTTAAAATACCTCCATTTTAACATGGGTGTTCTAATGTGGAATCCTGGTGTTGGTAAGTAGGTAAGAAGCAGATAGACAGGACTCCTGGGGCCTCCCAAGTACTCAAGTATGCGTGGGGTAGCCACTTTAACCTGCTCCCTGGGCACCACTTCTATCTACTCAACAGGACTCTCGTCCCATTGCAGCCAACTGGATAATGGTTTGGGCCTCTCAGGTTTAGAGAAGAGACAAGAGTCAGCAGTTCTTGGTGAAGAAAATTCTTAACATAGCAGCTGTTCCCTGATTCATTTCTCTCAGTCTCGATTCCCAGTTGTTCTATATTTAGCCTATTTTACTCTTTCTCCCCTCCTTGTCTCTCTGCTGCTTATCATAAAGAATCTCGCAGCATCTCAGTTCCCTCAAGGGGAGGAAAGTGGTGAGGGCAAGCAGGATGGACTGTCTCATTTATTCTGCAATCAGAGCGATTCTTTGTTTTTCTTTTTCTTTATTTTAGTGTAAATGTTTAAAAGGGGGTGTGGGTGCTATGGCCAAAATAAGGATTGAAAACAGCGGTGAAGGAGATCAAGTTCTTTGGAGTGGAAAAGATCTGGGTTCTAATCCCTGTTTCCTGGAGCAGGGGTAAGCTCAGTATGCCCTGTCTGTCTCAGTGCTGGAGAAGACTGGATCCTGCAGCTGCCTCCACCTGAGGCTGCCCGTTTGTAGGAGGCAGGAACTGTCCATTCCATGCTCAGGGCAGGAAAAAGAATAAAGATAATAAAGACTCTCAGTGAACATGGAAAATCTGACTGTTATAAAGGACATGTTATATTTTAACTAACCCCAAGCCTCGATTCCTCACTTGTAAAATGCTAATGTTGACAGTGACTTTACAGGACTGAATGATTAAAGTCTCACAGCTCTCTGCCCAATGTTTGGCTCAGGATCCATGTAAGTGCTGGCCACTAGCATTCAGTATGTGCCATTCTGAGTCACCCTCCAGTCTCAGTGCAGGTGAGCCACTTGTCTTCCGGCTGGACAGGAAGCATTTGGATAACATTGTATTTCTTAGTCCAAAGCAATAAACTCCCATCTTCCCACAGCACCCACCACAGTGTCTGACATCCAGTGGGTTCTCAACAAGGACTTGTCAACGAACATGTCACAATTATGGCGGCTGATCACCAACTCTTGTCTTCTGCAGTTTCTGTGAAATTGTGTCACCCAATGTCCTCGTTACTGTTCGTTCTTTATATGTGTGTATAGAGAATGCTGCCTTTATTTCTAAGTATTTTTTTGATATATTTTTTTAAAAGATGCTTCAGCAATTTTATCTTTTGATCTACCTGTATAAAAACATAAAGGGAAAGAAGGGACAGGAATCAAGTCCTTTTGTGTTTTTTTAAAATTTATTTTGAGCCAATCCAATAAAAGCTTATATTTTCTGCTCTTATACTCTAGGATATTAGAAGAATCTTTTGGTTTCATTTTGCTTTATATTTGCAGAAACGGTCTTATTTTTGTAAGATTAAAAAGGTAAGCATCAATAAAGATCAATTGCATAAAGTATCTTCAGTTGTGGAGGGACAGTAAAAGGATGGCATTGTCTTCCACCACTGGGTTGATTTTAAGTTAAAAATAGATATAAGACTATTTTATAATTTACCAGCTTGGTAAAAGAAATAATTATAAGATATGCATAATAAATATTGCAGTTAATACTACGTAACAAAGGAGTTTTCTCACTTAACATAGGCTTTAAAATAAGCAGAAATAGAATGGTACAGTCACCCTGGAAGACAGTTTGCAGTTTCTTTAAAACCAAGCAATGTACTTACCACATGCTATGGTTTGAATGTGGGCCCCGAATTCATATGTTGACTGGAGGTAGGGCCTTTGGTGGTAATTAGAATTAGATAAGGTCTTCAGGGTGTGGCCTCTGTGATGGGATGGGTAGCTTTCTAACAAGTGGAAGAGAGACCGAGGCTGGCACCCATCCTTGCCCTCTCCCCAAGTGATGTTTTTCACGGTGTTATGACACGGTACAAAGGCCCTCATGAGATGCTGGCTCATGTTCTTAGACTTCCCACTCTTTAGAACTGTAAGAAATACATTTCTTTTCCAAATAAATTACCCAGCCTGAGGCATTCTGTTATAACAACAGAAAATGAGCTAAGATAATACACAATCCAGTAATGGCTCTTTTGGGCATTTATCCTAGAGAAATGAAATCCTATGTTCAAACAAAAACCTGTACATGAATATTCATAGAAGTTTTATTCACGATCTCCCAAAACTGGAAACAGCCCAAACATCCTGCAGTGAGTAAGTGGTTAAACAAACTGCGATACTCCCATACCATGGGATACCATTCAGCAATAACAAGGATGAACTTCTGATACCTGGCAGCAAACTGGATGGTGAAAACTGACCATCGCAAAAGATGACAACAAGTTTGACTCCATTTATATAACACCCTTGACATAATAGAATTATAGAAATGGAGAACAAATTAATGGTTGCCAGATTAGTGGTTAGGGAAGGAGGACACAGCTGTGGAAAGACAGTACAAAGGAGCCTTGTGGGTGAGATATCAATAGTTTTACATCTTGATTATGGTCCTGGTTACACTAATCTACACATGACAAAACTGCACAGAAATATGTACACACATGATCAAGGCATATAAAACTGGTAGATCTGAATAAGCTCTGTAATTTATCATTCTTTGCTTTGATATTGACCTATAGTTATGCAAGATGATGCAAACGGAGGAAATTGGGTGAAGGGCACCTGGGATGTCCCGTGGCACATACATTTTTTTGCAACTTCTTGTAAACCTATAATTATCCACAGTAAGTATAACCATTATAATTATTTCAAAATTTAAAATTTTTCATCAAAGACATAAAAAGTAGTCAATAAATAGAAGTTTTACACTAACCACGTCTCCCTTGCATATTGGTTTTTTCCAGTAGACATATGTGAAAAGGGAAGCCGTTTGGCAGTGCAAATGAGCGACAGTTGTGCAGAGAGTGGAAGTTGAGGGCGTTTTGAGATTCAAAAGAGTAAGGACTTTCTCTTTGACTTAGCAGCTCTTGTTAACACAGGAGTAGATTTTATAAAAACTATGTTTTCCAAAATATTAATTAAACTTTAATTACACAATTTGTATTATTCTCTTGAACATGGAAAAGTGTTGCCCATGATGGTTGTTGAAGAACACAGATGCTTATCTATACTTTTAGAGAAAGAAAAATGAAGCATAAAGGTTCTCACTGTACATCTCCTCTATGTTACAGCATTTCTGTTATCCCAGAAATTCTTAATTCTGCACACTTCTCTGTATTTCTTTACCTTTCATTTGGTCTTAAAAATAATCACATGAAGTGTGTGGAGGGAAAGACAGAAGCAGAGAGACCTTAGGCTGGTAATACTACCACTCCTCTGAGACCTGCCAGAGCTGCCAGACACACACAGTCACGGTTGTTCCCCACAGCCCAGGTATCCCTTAGGTATCTTACACGGTGCTAAACAGACACGTACACGTGGGTGACTTGACGGCTCCTCCAAGGCCCTGTTACTGGTTCATTTCATTTCTTAACATTTTATTCTGCAACAATCCTATGAGATGGGCAATTGATCAAGGAATCAGATAGCGTAAGTTTGTCAGTGAAGTGTATAGATGACTAAGCATGGGGCCAGCCCTGGCCCAGCTGCATTCCCGGTGAATGGGTCCTCAGCTTCCAGAGCCGCACTGCGTGTGTGGGGACCTCAGCTCTGTGGTAGCTGTCCAGGGCCAGTCACATGCCTTCTCTCTGCCACAGCTTGCTACCTGTAAATTAAAGATAATAATAACAACCAGGGTATTTTGAGGATCAAATAAGTTAACATATGCCACTCATACAGATCAGGGGTTGTCAAACTACATCCTGTGGCCCAAATCCCTCAAATCTCCCCGTCAGTTTTGGAAAATAAAGTTTTATGGGAACATAGCCACATTCATTCCCTAAATACCAATCTGTGGCTGCTTACTCATTACTACATCAAAGCTGAGTACTTGTAAAAGAGACCATATGGCCCACAACACTGAAAATATTTATTATCTGGTCCTTAGCAAAAACAGTTTGCCACTACCTGAGTTAGGTGAGTACTTGGCAGAATGTTCAGTAAATATTGACTATTGTTGTTACTGCTATCTTTAAAATTTACCTTAATATCTTGGAGAACAGACTTGTCCTATTCACTAACGGCTGGTATAGTTCATACTTAAAATGCTTTACCCTTTAAGTATAATTATGAAGGCTTTTACTCAGAAAATCCATATGTTTTAGGCCTGTGTCATGAGGCTAGGGGCCTTAGTGAGTGAGGTTTCTACTTTCAGAGAAAACTACAGAGTTATTTAATTAATTGTGTATAGCTGCTGACCTATCAAAAAGTCTTGGGTTTTGGCTTAGGCACAGCACAATTTTTCTAGGTCAGACAAACAAGTCTGTTTGCTGGGAACCCATGAAGCAATGGACTGATTTTCCCCCCATCCTAGGTCATGAATGACATATTCTCTGGGAATAGGAAAGGTTATTACCTACAAAGACCTGGTTATTTCTGAAGGTCAAATCTAAAGATAAGGAATAATAATGGTAGAGATCATAAATTAATCTGGATTTTCAAACAAACAAAACAGAAGTAATAATCCTTTCACTGACCCAGGTAGAACTCCTGGTTTAATTAGTGTCAGTCCAAAGTACAAGGCTGAAATAGTTCTATTCCCCATACAGCATGCAGAGTGATCTTTGAAAACACAAATCAGATTAGGTCCCTCTTTTAACTAAAATCTTCCAACAGCTTCTCATGTTAGCATAAAATCTAAATGACATGATCTTGCTCTGGCAACGCTCTCACCTTCCTCTGCACCATTCTCCTCTTGCTCACCTGGACTAACCACACAAGCCTTCTTTCATTCCTAGAACACGCCAAGCATGCTCCTGCCTTAGAGTTTTTACACCTGCTTTCCTCTCTTTTCTCTCTGCCTGGAATACTCTTGCTACATCTTCACGGGACTGGCTGGGTCTTGGCTCAAATGGCACTTCTCTGACCGATTTTTTATCAAGATCCCACACTCACGTTCTCCATCACATCTTCTCGTTTTATTTCATTCACAACCCTCATCACTAACTGAAATCATTTTGTTTCTTTATTTACTTACCTGATAACTGTCTGTCTCCCTCCAGTACATAGTTCTGTGAGAACCTGGAATTTCCTCTCATACATGACAGGTAGTGAATAGAGTTCAGTCAGTGAATGAATGAATGAATGAATGAACCAGCAAGATGTTTACCCACTAACCAAAAAAAAGTGTCTGTGGTATAAAATAAGAATTCTTTAGAAAAATTTAATTCAGGTCAAGGAGCAATGTGTGGTTGGAGCACAATCAGATGACAGAAAGACTGAACTATTTGGCATGTGCCACCCATTCTCCTACATGGGTCCTGTCCCCTGCCATTTAGGCAACCTACTTGGAGGGTACTTGGAGGCACATTTTAACTAGCAATGACATTGTTCCTTCATCAAACTGCCTATAAGAGTGGCAGACACCTGGAATTCCCCTGAGTACTGAGTTCACTTAAATGCCTGAGGGCAATTTGTCCTTTTGGTGTCTTTGGGACCAGGGACAAAAGATCGAGTGCCCCTTTCAGAAGAGAGCAAAAGCCACGTAAAAACACTCTTTGCTTATGGTTCCATTTCTAGCTTTTTAAAACACCTATACTAAATTAGTATTACAGGTGTAATACTTTTAAATGTAATACTAATTACATTTAAATGAAAGATACTTAGCCTGAATAAAAACCTTATATTTAGCTCAGACATTTTTTTCTGTTGTAAAATAAAAACCAGTTCATCCATTTACTCAAAATGACTTACTAAGTACCTATTATGTGCTAGGGGAAATTCTAAGTTCTCAAAGAGCTTATGTACCAGTGGAGGCAGATAATTATCAAGTAAGCAAATAGATTTAATTCCAGATTTAAATTTAGTAAATGTCAAGAAAAGTATCTGAAATAATAATAGTCTTGACCAATCTTTAATATTGTTAATGTATATTATTTAACATCTATCTGAGCAGAAAAAAAAAAAAAAAGAAAAAATTAACACTAATAAGAATTCAGAATCTCACATAGGCACAGATTTGAGTGATAATGTTAAAGTGGCCAGATGAGAAGTGTGTCTTCTAGAAGGATTATGTTTTTTTTATTTTTTATTTTAACTGAAAGAGGATTGGGCCCAGATTTTACGGCAGCAAATTAAATATTGGACATTTGTTCTAATCGTGTAACAAAAAGCACTTTATAATGGAGTTTATAAAACAAAATAGCTTTTATCTATTCGATAGATTAGAAAGATTATTGTTCACTGGGCAACACATTGTGTCTTTCTCCACGGGGAGCAGGCCCTGGGCCATCTCTGAAGAGGCTCCTGTGTGCGGGAAACGCCAGGCCTCATCTGCAGACTGCAGGTTCTGCCCAGTGCTGGGACCCAAATGAGGGCTTTACACATGTTACTGCATTTAAAGCTTGCAAACCACCTGATCAGAGAGGCAAGAAAACAGACAGAAAATCATGGAGTTAAGTGATATTCTCGAGGTTCACACAGCTAGAAGAGCCTGGATTTTAATTTAGAGCTGAGTCTAGAGTTCAGAAGCAGTTAGGCACTTCACTATAGCCCCTCTCCACTGGGAAATGTCTCTGAATCAAGAAGGTGTTATGGTTCATTTGGCTGATTTCCTAAAGCAAAATGCTGGAATCTGTTGGACAAACTCAGTGCATTTGAAGGGCTCATTCTAACAATGCCCAGCAAAGACATTTGGCTCTATTGCTTATATTTGTCATTGCAGGTCTTGCTGCAAATGAAAGGTTGTCATTGAAGAATGCTTCCTGTATCTAAGGAAGGCTTCTTGGCAGTTAGGAGGCATTGGCACTAATTCTTCTAATTTAAATTTTTAACTAGGAAATAGGAAAGTAAAGAAAAATTAGCAGATGGCTCTGTGACCACCTCCAAGATTAAGGAGATGCTACTCGTTGGGGGTGGGGGTGCACCGGTAGGTACTCTAAGATTTCTTTTTTTGGGAAGGAACCTCAACGGTAGATTCAGTCCTGGTCACTGGCTAATATCTCGGCTACTTGTAAAGACTCTCCGTCCACTGGCAATTTGGGAACTGAAACTATTCACATCCCTTGCCCTCTTCTTCCTCTTGAGAGCATACTTGTCCACAGGGAGTTGCTTTCTGCCATGTGATGAGCTGTGTTTCAAAGTTCCTGTGTGGCTAACTCATGGGAGGTCCAGCCCTGCTGGTGACTGGATGGGCACCCTGTCTGTTTCTGTGGGTCCAGTATTTGTAATTCCAAATCTGAGCCACATTTTCATCATCTATTTAGCTAGTAAGAAATAGGATATTTTGTTGTCTGTCTGTCTGACTCTGACTTTCTTTTTTTGATCCATAACTTAGGTGGGAAAAGGAGTGCTATTCTGAGGGACTCCTCAAACTCCAACCTTAACATTTAGATCAGAACCCAGATCCCTCTTTTTAAAAATAAATAAAAGTTGCAAAAGAAAGCTGCTCTCCACTTCCCCCCACCTCATTTTCTTCTTCATTCCCTAGTGTTAACCACTAACTTGAATGTAACCTTCCTGTACATGTTTTGGAGGTAATTCTACTATATAGGTATATATCTATAAACAATATTATATTGATTTATGTATTTTGAAATTCTATAGAATAGCATCATCCTGTATATCCTTTCTTTCCACTCAATATTATTTCTTAAATTTTTTTCCACATTGATACATTTCAGATCTATTTATTTTTAACTACTGTGTGAATTCATTATGTAAATAAACCAGTTGTTCTTTTCCATTTTTTTCCTCTGAGTAGACAATACTACAATTGATTTTCTTTTCAATGTTTCCTTGTGCCAGAGGTTTTTAGTGGTAGATATATGAGTTAACCAATGCTAGTTGATGTGAGAGATAAACCCTGAAATCTCAGAAGCTTTCCATAGTGAGCATTTCATGTAGATAAAGTCCAAGCAGATATTGGGTGCAGGGAGAGACTACTCTCTTCCACTGAACCATTCACAGACCCAGGCTGAAGGAAGTTCTGCCTTTTTTGAAGACCAGCCCGTTTGTCAATATCTAGCCAGAAGACAGAGAAATAGAAAGAGTGGAGAAGATATACCAGCTTTGAAATCTCTCTGGCCCTCTTCCATTTACCTTCCATTGATAAGAACCAGTGCACCTAAATGCCAGTCAGGTAAGGATACTGACACTGATTGGTCAGCCTCATCCCTGAGACTACTCTACTTATGGAAGGGGAACATCATAAATTTTTGAAGGACAGCTGGCCATTTCTACAACACCAGAAAAGGGTATTATTGATTCTTTCAAAGAAGAAATCTTCACTATAAAATTTTTTTTCTCTGGGCTCTTCTTTGTACTAAAGATGGCATTATAGGCTTGTGAGTTTTGGTAGCAGCAGAAATAGGTAAAATCACGAGTACTTTTTCTTTCTTCCTGTCATATCTGGTTGTTTGATGAAGGAGAATCATTGTTGGTTGTTAATTATTGGTGATAGGGTGAGGCAAGAGCGGCACAGCAGATTCCATTTGCTATCTCTTGCCCAGACTTTGATTGAGACGTTGACAGATCCTTCGATTACTGCCACACACATGACCCCAGTGGAAAGAACTTATCAATTCTCATGGAATTGACCAGAGGATTGGACTGGCTTGACTCAAACATTATGCCAGCAGAAATCCCAAGGACAGATTGTCTTTGGTCCAGACAGCTAGAGAATTTCTTGGGACAGGACAGAGATGGAGCTTGGCTTCAACCCTTATTCTTCTAAAAATCTAGGCCACTTTTAGATCCTTCTGTCCTCAGTGGTCACCTAGCCCTGACTGAAGACAGGAAACAAGAGTCTATCCAGAGGACTTGAGAGTGGTGTAAAACCAACCCTACACATATTTAGATGAAGTAAGGGTCAGTGACAAGAGAAGAGAAAGCATTTAGAAAAAGTAGAATTTTATGCCTTTCTTTTAAAAAGTCTTTAAAAATACGGGGGAAACCCAAAATACCTCACTTTTAGCAAAGTGCTCTTTAATCACCTATAGAAATGCATTTTCTATAGAAAAGTAAAGCTACATGGCTAATAGCAAATGCTGCCACATGCTCTAATTACTTTAGAGTTGAAAATTTATATGAAGTTAGGGAGAAAGTAGTAGTAATTAGAGTTTAGCTAAAAGATTTTGATATTCTCTCTTACAGTCAAATGTTTTGCAGCCACCAAAAAGTAAATCATGTATACTGATATAGAATTAGCTCTAAGATATTTGTTTTTAAAAAGCATGTGTAAACAGTGTACATAGTATATAAATATTTGTGTAAAGAAAAGAACATATGATATATAAGTGCATATTCACGTATTTGCTCATATAGGAAAAGTATGTCTAGAATTATAAACAAGAAACAGGTGATAGTAGAAAGGCAGAATGTGTGTTGGGGCAGGAGGTAGACTAACTTGTTTCCATGCATTCTTTGAATTTTCTGTTTAAATGTGTACATGTGTGAGTTTGTGTTTTTCTGTTGAAGTGTGAGAAAGAGAAAGGTACGGTAGTCTGGCCCACTGTCTACTGAAAATGGAACTTCAAATTAAGAATTAAAGTCCACTGAGACCAAGGAAAGATGGTGGGCTAGAAGCAGCCTGAGTCTGCTTCTCTCCAGGAAAGGATCAAAAGTTGCACGTGGATGCTGGCCTATGATGGCTCTTCTTGGAAAGAAGACAGTAAAACTTCAGGGAAGCAACATGGTACAATTAGAAGGAGAAGGTGATAGGGCAGTTCATTCAGCAAGATTGAAGGGATCTACACAGAGCCATCCACACATGGGCAAGGGCCGGAGGAAAGAGCCTCTGGGACTCCATATTCACGCTGCAGGCACTGGGACCCAAGCTATGAGGGAGCTCTGTCCACCACTGTGGGGAGCTGCTAGACTGATGAGGGAGCTGCTCAGAGACATTGCACTGAAGAGCAGGTACAGCAGGAGTCTGGTGGCTGCTGATCCTGGGTTTCTACAGCTTTACACCATCCTGAGCTCTCAGGTACACGACTCCAGGTCTACTTGGACTTGGCTTTGCTGCAGCAGCCTTTGCATTGCCCCCATCAGGCTGTGGAGGGAGCAGGTAGAACAGATACTCCTCCATGCCATCTCCTGTGACTAAGAGCCAAGCACTCCTCTCCCCTCAGCGTAGGATCTGAGCAGAGGAGGTGCCTAAGGCACAATAGGGCAATGGCTTCAGAGGGAAATAAGTGGAGGAAGAACCCCACCCACCTGGAAGCCTCAGCCCACTTCTGCAGCCCCTGGACCACTGAAACCAACCCCACCTGTGTGACTCAGCATCCATGGTCCTCACACTGTCCCCAAATCTGGTTCTGAGGCTTTTACTGCACCTGCTCCCAAGGATTCACCCCTGTGGCTTCAGAGCTCTTGCTGGACCCAATGACACCATCCCCCAAATTCCAGTGTTATTCCTAGATCCCAAGACTTCATCCTTGAGCTTTCACTATTGCGGCTGGGCCCATGGGACCACCTTAAGGTCCAAAACTCCACCAGGGACCTTGCAGCCTCAAGCCACCATTACTCAATGCCCACAGCTCAGCCACCTATGACCACTGCCTAAACAGCCTTCCCCAGATGCCACTGTCACCAGCATGAGGAGACCCTGGGTAAAGCAATCCAGTACAATGCCAGCCTCTGTGGAGAGGGTCTCTCCTAGCCCCTAACTCAAACTTCCAACAACTGTCTGGGGGAAAATCCACCACACCACACAAAGATCATCCAGCACTGGCTTGAGCTGTGATAATCACAGGGAAGCAGGACAAAACAGAACAGCTGCACTACAGGCTGTCAGTGTGCCCATTCCTCCCTGCTGGATCTGCATCCCAGGTAGTACCATCCAGAGACCTCAACTTCTTTTCACCAAGCAGGAAAGTTCCCCCCAAAAGAAGAAAAAGTACCCTACATACCTATTAGCCCTGATCCAAGAAGAGAATTCAGATGAGAGGAAACCAGCAGAACAACTCTGGAAACACAAAAAATAAAATAGTTTGACACCTCCAAGGAATCACAATGGAGCTGTAGTAGGGGACTCTAACCAAAAGGAAATTGTCAAAGTGACAGAAATGGAATTTAGAAAAATGGATGGCAAATAAGATGAATGGAGATAATGGGAATTAAACAACCTGTTGCTGAATGAGTATTTAGTCAATGATCAAATTAAGATGGAAATCAAACGATCCCTTGAACTGAATGACAAAGGGAACACACACTATCAAAATGTATGGGATTCAGCAAAGGCAGTCACGAGGGGAAAATTCATAGTCTAAAATGCCCATGTCAGAATGACAGATCACAAATTAACAACCTAATGTCATATCTCAAACTATTATAGAGGAAGAAGGGTAAAACAAACTCAAAACCAAGAGAAGAAAAGAATAACAAACATCAGAGCCAAAATTAAAAAAAAAATGGAAAACAACAAAATAATACGATGGATCAATTAAATAAACAGTTGGTTCTTTAAAAAGATAAACAAAATCCCATCCTTTGTTAGCTATATTCCCAGGTATTTCATTTTCTTTGAAGCTTCTATGTCTTTGATTTGATTCTCAACTTGACTGTTACTGGAGTATATGAGGGCTACTGATGTGTGGACATTGATTTTTTATACCAAGACTTTTCTATTTCCTTGATCACTTCCAGGAGCCTGTTGTTGAGTCCCTGTGGTTTCAGAGCTCTTATATTTGCTCTTATATCATTGGCAAAGAGCAAGAGTTTGACCTCCTCTGAATACACTTGATATTCTTCTCTTGCCTGCTTGCAATGGCTAGGACTTATAGCACTATGTTGAATAGCAGTGGTGATAGTGGGCATCCTTGTCTAGTTCCAGATCTTAGAGGAAATGCTTTCAGTTGCACTCTATTCAGTACAATATTGGCTGTGGATTTGTTTTAGATAGCATCTATTAATTTGAGAAATGTCCCATCTATGCCTATTTTCTTAAGTGTTTTTGTCAGAAAAGGCTGCTGAATTACATTGAATTCTTTTTCTGTGTCCATTGAGAGCATCATATGGTCTTTTTTTTTTTTTTTTTCTTCTACTTATGTAGTGAATTACATTTATGGATTTATGTTATGTTGAAGCAACCTTGCATCATTGGGATAAAGCCCACCTGATCATGATATATAATTTTTTTTTGGTATGTGGCTGTATTCAGTTTGCTAGGATTTTATCGAGTATTTTATTTGAATATTTTGAATATTCAATAGGATGTAAAGGATCTTCACAGAGGGAAATATGAAACCCTGAGAAAAGAAATAGCAGAAGACATTAACAAATGGAAGAACATTCCATATTCATGGCTGGGAAGAATCAACATCGCTAAAATGTCCGTACTACTCAAAGTGATCTACAGATTTAATGCAATCCCCATCAAAGTACCAATGTCATACTTTTTTTTTTTTTTTTTTTTGAGACAGAGTCTCACTTTGTTGTCCTTGGAAGAGTGTTGTGGCCTCACAGCTCACAGCAACCTCAAAATCTTGGGCTGAAGAGATTCTTTTGCCTCAGCCTCCCAAGTGGCTGGACTACAGGTGCCTGCCACAATGCCCAGCTATTTTTAGAGATGGGGTCTTGCTCTTGCTCAGGCTGGTTGAACTCCTGTGCTCAGGCAATCCATCCACCTGTGGATTACAGGTGTGAACCACTATGCCCAGCCATACCAACATCATACTCTGAAGAAATGAAAAAAAAAAAAAAAAAGTACTTTGTTTTATATGGAACCAGAAAAAAACCTGAAAGCCAATGCAATTTTAAGGAATAAAAACAAATCTGGTAGCACCACATTACCAGACTTAAGGTTATATTTCAAGGCTACAGTGATCGAAAAGGCATGGTACTAGCACAAAAATAGAGATATGAATCTATGGAATTGAATAGAGAACCTATAAATGAACCTAGCCATTTATCACCATCTTTGATAAACCAATCAAAAGCAAACACTGGGGAAAAGAATTCCTATTTCATAAATGGTGCTGTGAGAACTGGTTAGCCACATGCAAAAAACTGAAACAGTATGTACACTCTCACCATTGATAATAATTGACTCTCACTGGATAAAATATTTAAATTTAAGACATGAAATGACAAAACTTCTAGAAGAAAGTGTGGGGAAAACTCTTAACAACACTGGCCTGGGAAAATATTTTATGAAGAAAACCTCCTTGGTGATTGCGGCAACACCAAAAATAAATGAATGGGACATAAACTGAAAATCTTCTACACAGTTAAAGGCACAACAACTAAAGTATGCAGATAACCTTCAGAATGGGAGAAGATATTTCCATGCTATGAATCTGACAAAGGGCTAATAACTAGAATCTATGGAGAACTCAAATTAACCAGAAAAGAGCAAACAATCCCATGTATCAGTGATACGAACAGAACCTATCTGAAAAAGACAGATGAAAACACATGAAAAAATGCTCATCATCCCTAATCATCAGAGTAATGCAAATGAAAACCACTCTGAAATATCACCTAACCCCAGGGAGAATAGCCCACATTGCAAAGCCCCAAAGCTGCAGGTGCTGGCATGGATGCGGAGAGAAGGGAACATTTTTTCATTGGTGGGGTTGCAAACTAATACAGCCTCTATGGAAAGAAGTATGGAGAATCCTCAAAGGTCTAAAAGTAACCTTTCATTTCATCCCATAATCCCATTATTAGGTATCTACCCAGAAGAAAAAAAAAAATTATGTAATCATAAGGACATTTATACTCAAATGTTTATAGCAGCTCAATTCACAATCGCAGAGATGTGGAATCAACATCAGTGTTCATCAATTTATGAATGGAATAATAATACTATTCAGCCTTAAAAAATGCGGAAACTTTACATCTTTTGTATTTATCTGAATGGAGCTAAAGAACATTATTCTTAGTAAAGTATCACAAGAATGGAAAAGTAATTATTCAATGGACTCAATACTAATATGCAACCAATAGATAAACAACTACACTCCCACATGAGAGAAAAACAAAATTAAATTCAAGTGGGGGAAGGGGAAGGAGGGGAAAGGGTTGGTAAGCTCTTACCTAATGGGCACAATGTAAGGGTATATAGCACGTCCCCTGGGTGAAGGACTCAACTACAACTTGAACTTTGCCTAAGAGACTCAAACAATGTACCTAATTATTTGTACCGTTACATGAATCTGGAAATAAAAAGCTACTCACATAACAAAAACATTTTTATCCTCCTAATATTTTGAAATAAAAATAAAGTCCAGTGAATGTAGACTTGATAGTTACCATTTGAAATTAAGGTAGAAAGAAAAGCCAAACATCGTAAGACCTGTCCTTTATTTTTTTGTAAGTTAGTGTTCCTCAATTCAGTTTTGGCACAACACATTGAAGGATCCAATTTACCTCACTAAAGAACAGCCACTTCTCTTGAAGGTAGTGCTCAGTTCAGGGCACACACCTTGTAGCAGGACAAGTGCCATCAACTTATTCAAGGAGCCTTTGGCAGAGAGTGATGCGAGGAGCAGAATATTCCTCAGAAACGTACTCACGGAATGATTTGCTTTAAGGAGACTATTAAAGATGCTTTTGCAACTTGTATTTTCCTATTGTGACCAGGATGCATTATTTTTTAAATATTTCCTATGTATTTCCATATGTTCTGCATAGGACCATTTTGTTAGCTAAGACGTTTTCCATTAAAATGTTTCTGATCAACCTTACCTAAATCCACTACAGAGCTCTATTTCTTTTCCATCCTAACCTAAAAACTAAAATAAAAAAACCTTAGGAAAAGAAAGGTCTGATACTAACCTTTAGTGATCCAACTTAACACCTATACTCACTCATTTACTCACCCATTTGTGGTGAATAAATAGTTGTAAATCAAAGATCAAACTGATGGCCCCTTGGGCCATTATAACTTTACATTCAAGAAGAAAATTAAAACCAAATAAGTGTCACCAGATTCTCCTTAATGTGCTAAAAGGAAGAAAAATTAACATAACTATTCTGATAACTTGTTATCCTAGCATAATACAGCTCTTATATTCTTGGGGCATAAAAAATGCTTTATACAGTGACACATGCTAAAGATTCTTGTGGGTTTTGACTTAAATTATTGCTTTTTCTTCTAAATTTAGTAATCAACCTTATCGAAAAGAAATTTGTGACATAGCTCAATGCTAAGAGTACAAGGAATAAAGTAAGGGCTGGAAATAGTGACCTGGTTTCACTAGAAATTAAAGGAAAGCACTGGTTTATAGGTCACTGTTTTTTGTGCCAAAAATGTCTGACTAAATTAGGTTATAGCCTGCAGGCCCTTCACCTGTCTCTCATACAAATAGCATTTCCCAAGAGTGCCCTCTCAGCCCTGCTCATTGAATCACTGGCCCAAAGATATTTCAGCCAATGTAAATGACCTTTTTTTTTCTGGTTTTGTGAGAAATTTACTTCCCTCAAATGGGTTTGATATGAAAATTTACTCAAAGCCAGAGCTGAGTAATAAAATAGCCTCTAAAAGGACACTTCAATGTCTAAGATCTGGCATCCTAAAATTTTGGAATATTGTACAAAAATTAATGAATCTATTTCTCATAATCAAGCTGATCTAGGATTAGAAGTTTGTCTTAACTTGAAGAGAGCCCAGAATTTATTTTTAGGCTACATGAATCTTTCAGAGTTCTTGATTTCAGACAATAAGACTCACTCAAGTTAGTTTAAGCAGAAAAAGGATTTTATTAAAGGTTTTAAGCAATTCTCAGAATCTCAGTGAGGGCTAGAGAATCAATCATGAGACCAAGAGCCAAAGTCAAGTTACACAGCAGGATGGCTCCTGGAAACACCCTCTGGCTGGGGTCTCTGGACACAGACAGCCCAGCCTTCTCCCTCATGGAGGACACTAGAAGCTACCACCAGAACCCCTGTGATGGTCTCTGGAAGGTGCAGCCTCTCCCTCTACTAGCCGCATGGATGCGGTAACGTGCCCCACTCATCTCCTCATGGAGGGCTCTACCAGAGGACCTAATTAGCAAAACTTAGACCTATACTTACTGTGCTTTAAACTTCTTTCAAAATAATTTAATGATCAAAGATGAGATGTCAAGAGAGTTTCTGATTTCTTTGGAGAACAAACTCTTAGAAATTAGGACATGCTACAAATATAAAGAGGGCTAGACAGTAATGGCGGGTCTAAAAACATGATCGTGCCCCTTCAGTGAGGTAGTATGATCCTGTGTCCCCTAGCTGCCTGGAGAGCTGGAGTTCCATCTTTCCAGGGGAGTTACTGCCCAGGGACTGACTCTTGGCCAATGGAATAGGAGAATGGGAGGGAGCTGGCAGATAAATTGTTCTCCGTTCCTCTCCCGTGATGGGCTACTTGAGAGGCAGTAGTTTATTTGCCTTCCTGAACACATCCCATGACATGGAGCCTTGTAGTTGTTACCAAAGAGAGGCTGACTCCCTCCTGCTTGCCCCTGCCTCACTTCTCATTCTTTCACTTTTGCTTCTCCGGGATTCTACCTCCCCCAAACAGGGCAGCACTTAAGCCTTTCCCTTAGGCTCTGGTCTCTAAAGATACAAGAGCATCTTCCTGTAGCTGCAAAGTAGCTTCATTAGAGCCTTTGCATGGTTTCTATAACCAATTTCAATTATTTTCCCTGGAAATCTAGTTACAGAAGCTCATGTCGACTTGTAAGCCCACATTTGCCATCACTGTCACTCATGCTGAAAAATTCTTTTTTACTATCTCTACTTATTTTTTTTTTTTTTTTTTGCCTTATGTAAAAAAAAAAAAAAAAAGAATTATTCATTGGGGGATCAGGTTGTGAGAATGGGGGTGGATGGATTAATTTGTCAGCTCGCTCAGATTCAGTCTCCTAGAGCTGCTTCATGAAATAGCTACATGCTTGGTTACGGCTGAGAAAATTTCTTTTAGTTCCCTGAACAAGCCATTGTATGTAGTTTCTGTGCTTTCCTTCAGGTGATTTCCTAAGAAGTTATTTTCCCTTCCATTAGTACCACAATTAGCTACCTCTGGTCCTTAAAAATCTAAGCTTGGGTGTCATCATTTTAAGAAAGCCTCCTGAAGACCCCCTACTACAGTGTTTTACGACCTTTTTTTGATCTCAGGGCACACTTGATCCTATAGTTAAACTTCAGCGGCACACTTACATTATGTTGATTAAAACAAATAAAAAAGGAATATACTTAATGTGCTTTATACTTCTTTCAACAATAATTTAATTAATGATCTTTTAAAATGTTCACGGCACACCTAAGATCCTCTCGGGGCACACCAGTTGAAAAATTACTGCCCTAACACAATTCTAGTTTATACAGAACTATATATTCCTATAATACACTGCATGTTGTATTTATGTGGACCACACTGGACTTCACTTACCGATCTGTTGGCCTGTCTTCCCTAATGAGACAGCAAGCTTCTTGAGGGCAAGTATCACGTCTCATTCAGCTTTGTAGCCTTAGCATTAAGCACTGTAACTGGCATATAATAATCATTCAGTACAAAGCTGTTGAATGAATGCATGAATTATGTTTGTGGCATAACTGTCTGAACTATTCCTGTCTGGGTCTCTGTGCCATGTTGTGGCAGTACCTGGAAAAAAAAAATCCCCACGCTAAGCCCTTCCCTGGGTGGAAGGACTGCTCTATCCTTCCACCCACCTGTGAGACACAGCCACTAACTACACTGAGCAATCCTGGTTGAAAAACCCTGTAATTTCCCCAGGGGGGAAAAAATCTTAGGAAAGAGTTCAACATTATGGTTTTGTTATGTTCTTGTGTGAGCAAGCGTGGATCATAAAAAACAATATTGCTCCTAAAAAAGTAATAATAGGAGGACTTGCCTCATAGATGACCAGTGTTTTTGTCATCTCCATCCCACTACACCAGTGGACAAAATTAATTATTATGAAATGACACTTTAGCTTTGGTCCATTTGGTCCTATTCCCACATGTCTAAGCTGGTTATTATTTTGAAGTTGTTCAAATATGTCCTAAGTTTTAGTTTAGAAAACATATACTCATTTATTTGTTCATGGATCCATCTAACAAGTATTTCAGGCGCAGGGACAAAACGGTGAACAGAACAAAGCATCTCCCATGAAGCCTGCATCAGAACAAGGGGCGCAGTATAAACATTATAATCTGCACTCAGTAATTCTTTCTTTAACAAACATTTGTCAAGTGTTCCCATGGCCTTGGTGCAGGATAGCAGAGATACAGGGATATCCATGGGGGTTCCTCTCTAGAGGGGAAAAGATCAAATCATTACAAATCAGACAACAAATGGTGACAACTGTTATGAAAGAAAACCTAAGTTTACAGGGGATCCAGCATGGATGGGGATGGAGGTGGCTTCTTTGGGAACTGACATTCGAATAGTGTCTGGAAGGATCACGGTTAATAAGATAAAGTGAGGATTAGAGGCTCACTCCAGATAAATACACTAAATGGGCTAAGGGATGTTCTGGGAGCTGAAGAAGCCCAGGGTAGCTAGAGAGCAGACGAGGAGAGAAGTAGGAAGGGTGGGCAAGGATCAGACCGTACAGGCTTTTGTAGGTCATTTAAGGAGTCTGTTCAAACGTATTAGGGAATAACTGATTACGGGAGACTGAATGAGATTGTTGGTAAAAAGTAGTTTTAACTACTTTTTTTTTTTTTTAACTATTTGTATCACATAAAAGTTGATAGTATTAAAACCTATTCTAACAATTTTCACTAAAAAGAAAACTTAGATTTAGGATAAAATTCTAGAAACGGAATCTATTTAAGAAACAGAATGTCGGGCGGCACCTGTGGCTCAAAGGAGTAGGGCACTGGCCCCATATTCCAGAGGTGGTGATTTCAAACCCAGACCCGGGCAAAAACTGCAAAAAAAAAAGAAAGGAGAGGAGAGGAGA
>CAUYPK010095331.1:0-13274 GCA_963574355.1 Loris lydekkerianus | reverse complement strand
TTTTTGATGTTAAGTAGAGACGGGGTCTTACTCTGGCTCACTGTTGGTCATACTGGTCTTGAACCTTTGAGCTCAGGCAATCCACCCGCCTCGGCCTCCCACAGCGCTGGGACTACAGGCGTGCGCCACCACGCCCGGCCGTTAGCAGAGTATCTTAAGAATGGAAGAAGTATCCAATGTACTCAGCCCTAGTATGAAACTAATTTATAAGCACCTATACTTTTCATTTGAAAGCTATAACCTGACTATAGTCCAAGAAGGAGGGGAAAGAGAAAGTGGAGGGAAGAGAAGGGGGAGGATGGATGGAGGGAGGTTTATTGGTGGGACCACACCTATGGTTCATCTTACAAGGGTACAAGTTAAATCTACTAAGTGTAGAATATAAATGTCTTAACACAATAACTAAGAAAATGCGGTGAAAGCTATGTTAACCAGTTTGATGAAAGTATTTCAAATTGTATATAAAACCAGCACATGATACCCCGTGATTGCATTAATGTACACAGCTATGATTTAATAAAAAAATAAATAAATTTATGAAGGGGAAAAAAAAGAGAAAGAGAACGGCTTAAGAGGCAGAAATAACATTTCAGCCTGACCTGTCATTTGTGTTCTGGTCAAGGTTGTGCAACCTTTATAAAAAAAAGTTGTATTGAATTTTTATAATTGACTTTTTGCTACATTTCTGAAGTAGTAAAAACTTACCACGTGAAAGGATATAGATATGACTTGAACAGTAGACATTGCTTAATATGTATACATTTATTCAACTTAAAGATATGAACTTAAAGGAACTTTGTAAGTAATCTTTTTTAGTTATAAGTATACTTCATATGCTTGTAGTATTTTTTTTTTTTTTTTTTGCCCAAGCTAGAGTGCCATGGCATCAGCATAGCTCCTCAGACTCTTGGGCTCAAGTGCTCCTCCTGCCCCAGCCTCCTGGGTAGCCGGGATCACAGGCACATGCCACCATGGCCTGGCTAGTCTTTCTAGTTTTAGTAGAGATGGGGTCTCGCTCTTGCTCAGGCTGGTCTTGAACTCCTGGGCTCAAGAGATCCTCCTGCCTTGACCTCCCCATAGTGCTAGGATTATAGGCGTGAGTTGTGGCACCTGGCTGATGTGATTGTAAGATGGTTCCTGGTTGGCCCAATGTCATTTAACAAGCATATTTGTTTATTTTTAATTTTTTTTATTTTTTTCTTTTTGAGACAGAGTCTCACTTTGTCACCCTCAGTAGGGTGCTCTGACGTCACAGCTCACAGCAACCTCAAACCCTTGGGCTTCAGAATTTCTCTTGCCTCAGCCTCCCAGTAGCTGGGACTACAGATGCCCACTACAGCACCTGGCTGTTTTTTTGGTTATTGCTGTCGTCGTTATTTAGCAGGCCTGGGCTGGATTTGAATCCACCAGCCTCTGTGCATGTGGCCGGTGCCCTAACCACTGAGCTACAGCTGCCTAGCTTGTTTTTTGAGAAAGCCTTTTTTTTTTTTTTTTTTAACTAAATCTTTAAAATCTGAAGGTGATTCAAAGACATCTTAGCAGCCTGTTGTGAGAGTAAAAGGGGGGGGGGGAGATGAAAGACCAAATAACCCCCCAAAGTCAATTAGAAAATAACACACCCCCACAGAGAGAAGACCATGAGGAGGATTTACAGATGATGGTGTGTAGAATAAATATTTAAAACATGTTTCTGAATAGCAATACTTTTTTTTAGAGACAGAATCACCCTGGGTAGAGTGCTGTGGAGTCATAGCTCATAGCAACCTCCAACTCCTGGGCTCAAGCAGTCGTCTTGCCTTAGTTTTTTTACTTTTAGTAGAGACAGGGTCTTGCTTTTTGCTCAGGCTGGTCTTGAACTTGTGAGCTCAAGAAATCCACCCACCTTGGCCTCCCAGAATGCTAGAGTTACAGGTGTGAGTCACCTCACCTGGTCAAAATAGCAATACTTTAAGATTGTCTTTGTATATGCATTTAAGACAGATTCCAATAATGTGTAGAAGTGCTTTCTAGGTAAACACATGAGATCTCAATTTAAGGACGTTCCTAAGATTTTAATTATTGGGTTTGTACCAGATTTCAAGAGATTCAAATGAACAAATTTGATTACATTCTAGGAATTCTCTAAGCTCTCCAGCAAATTTGTTATCATCCATCGTGATCCTATAAAATAAAATATTCATTAGAAGAAAAAGAGAGGGTGAAGCTTTGGGGATCATAGATTAGGCACCTGCATTATTATATATCTTAATATTGAATTTCACTTCTTGAAGTGATTCTGATTATAGTTAGAATGTGGTAGACTTGTCTATCTTGTGATTAATCTATAGCACATATAAAACTTAAAATGAAAAACCAAATGTGTGTTTGCAGTCAGACTGAAATGTGTTGCAAGTAGGGCATTGCTCCCCAGGCACAGGACCAAGATGGCTGATCCTGAACACTTTCTCAGAAAGCCACACCCCAGTCTCACTTTCTTCTGTGCCTCACACCTCACCCTGCCACCTCCTCTTGCCCACTTACTCCATATGTCAAAAGACGAATAGTTCTTCAGATACCTGTGAAAGCCCAGGAAACTGGATGAAGGATGATGAGTTGCAAATAGGTCTCTCTTTCTTGGGTTGGCATAGAAAGTTCTCTAAAGGCTTGGCGTAGCTCAACAATTAGGATGCCCGCCGCATATACTGGAGCTGGTGAGTTCAAATCCAGCCCAGGCCTGCCAATCAACAATGACAGCTACAACCAAAAAAAAAAAAAAAAAGTTGAGCGTTGTGGCGGGCGCCTGTAGTCCCAGCTACTTGGAAGACTGAGGCTAGAGAATCACTTAAGCCGAAGAGTTTGAGGTTGCTGTGAGCTGTGACACCACGTCACTCTCCCCAGGGCAACATAGTAAGACTATGTCTCAAAAAAAAAAAAAACTCTAAATAAGCCTGCCCCTTCTCACCAAGAAAGTCTCTCTTTTTTTTTTTTTTTTTTTTTTTTGAGACAGAGCCTCAAGCTGTCACCTTGGGTAGAGTGCTGTGGCATCACAGCTCACAGCAACTTCCAACTCCTGGGCTTAGGCAATTCTCTTGCCTCAGCCTCCCGAGTAGCTGGGACTACAGGAGCCTATCACAACGCCCGGCTACTTTTTGTTGCAGTTTGGCTAGGGCCGGGTTCAAACCCACTACCCTCAGTATTTGGGGCCCTTACCCTACTCATTGAGTCACAGGCACCACCAGAAAGTCTTTATAATGAAAATTTAAAAACAAAATTAGTCTAGTCGCCTGTAGCTCAGCGCCTAGGGTGACAACCACATACACCGGAGCTGGCGGGTTTGAATCCAGCCTGGGGGTTGCCAAACAATAATGACAACCACAATTTAAAAAAAAAAAAAATAGCTGGACATTATGGCAAACACCTGTAGTCCCAGCTACTTGGGAGGTGGAGGCAAGAGGATTGAGTAAGCCCAAGATTTGAGGTTGCTATGAGCTGTGATGTCACAGCTCTCTACTGAGGGTGACATAGTGAGACTCAAAAAAAAAAAAAAAAAAAAAAAACCCAAAACACAAAATTCAGACATTTAAATTTATATTATAAAATATTATTGAAATTTATTTATATATATTTACTGAAAGGTTACTACAAGGCAGGCATTGACTAGGTAGTAAAGATGATAGGCTAAAGAAGGTATAACCCCTGCTGGGAGGGAGTGTTCTGTTTAGACCATATGGTCACATGTCAGCAAGCATTTTTTATTTTCCTATCACTGAAGTACAAAAAATACTTAGACTCCCAGAAAATTTTGCTGCTTTGACAGAGTTCTTTTTTATTTCCCTAAGCTCATATTAAAGTATAACCTATTTTTTTTTTTTTTTTTTTTTTTTTTTTTTGAGACAGAGTCTCACTAGGTCACCCTCAGTAGAGTGCTGTAGTGTCACAGCTCACAGCAACTTCCAACTCTTGCGGTTAAATGATTCCCTTGCCTCAGCCTCCCAAGTAGCTGGGTCTACAGATGCCCACCACAATACCCAGCTATTTTTTTTTGTTGCAGTTGTCATTGTTGTTTAGCTGGCCTGGGACAGGTTTGAACCCGCCACCCTTGGTGCGTGTAGCTGGTGCCATAACCACTGCTACAGGTGCCGAGCCAGTATAACCTATTTGTACAGGAAAGCACACATAAATGTAATTTATTTCTTTATTACACAAATACATGCCATTGTGTTATCTAAATATAATTTAAATAATTTTTACAAACTAAACACACTTGTGAATGCTTCCAGATCGAGATTGTAATCAGCATGCCAGAAGCCCCTCTCATACTCCCTAATTCGTGCTACTCTGCCTTAGTGGATAACCACTGTTATGCTAATTTGTAACAGCGTAAATTAATTTTACAAAGAGTAGTTATTTTTAATCTTTTTATTTGGAAATAAGTTAAAATTTACAGAAAAGTTACAAGAATAAGAACGTGCAAAGAGGGTGGTGCCTGTGGCTCAAAGGAGCAGGGCACCTGCCGGAGGTGGCGGGTTCAGACCCAGCCCTGGCCAGAGGCCCTTTATCCATGTCCAGCGCCTGGTAATGTGTTGCCCTTCCTGCTTCCTCCGTGTCTGCATGAGTCCTTGCTCTCCTGCACCTCGTGCTGTCTCTTTCTTTCTGCATTTGTTTATATATGTTCTTTCTTTGGCCCCTACATACTTTTGTGTTGTTCTTAAGAATAAAGATACTCTCTTAACATAAACACAGTTCAGGTATAGACTTTAGGAGAGTTAATATTAGTACACATGCTTTAATCCACATTCTAATTTTATCAAATGACCCAGATAATGCCTTTATAGCATTTTCTCTTCTTAACAGGATCTTAAAATCAGTTTTTGCCTTTAGTTTTTTCTTTTAAATTTCAGATTAACATGAAGTTACAAATTAGTTTTCTTTGGTTTGTAACATTTCCACAGTTTTCTTTTGTCTTTTATGGCACTGACGACCAACCAGCATGTTTGATGACTATAAAACCTTTATTTATTTATTTTTTTTTTTTGAGACAGAGTCTCACTTTGTCACCCTCAGTAGAGTGCTGTGGCCTCACAGCTCACAGCAACCTCAAACTCTTGGGCTCAAGTGATTCTCTTGCCTCAGCCTCCCAAGTAGCTGGGACAATGGCACCCACCATAACACCCGGCTATTTTTAGAGACAGGGTCTCACTCTTGCTCAGGCTGGTCTCCAACTTGTGAGCTCAGTCAATCCATCGGCCTCTGCCTCCCAGAGTACAGGGGTTACAGGCATGAGCCACCATGCCCGGCCCCAAACCCTTTGCTTTTAATAGAATGTACCTCATTGGGTATTATCTGTCATTTCCTTACAATCAAGTTTGGGTTATATATTCTAGGCTAAAGAATTACATAAGTGATGGGTTTTCTTTCTCAGTATTTCACACTGAGGACCACATGGTAACTGTCATTCTCATTGGTGATGTTAATTGTTCATCACTCAGATTTTCCTTTCAACTAGTAAACAGTCTAAGGGAGGCTCAGCAAGACCATGTAAATATCCCATTTTTCTTCAAAAGCTCCCCCTAGATTCATCATCAATTGATGGTCAGGCACGAAATGTTCTTTACTATAATAGTTGCAGATTGGCTCTAGAAGGAGGCTGTCTTTCACTGCTGGGAATGTGAAGATGGGGTTGGCTCTTGTAAACGTCATTTCTAGGTTTTGTTTCATTTTAGTTCTAGATGGCACATCAAATTAGCCAGGCACCCACCACCAGGTCGTTATATAACCTGTTACAGAAATCATATCCAGTCTGACCCTTTAAGGGATCAAGATTAGGGTCCTAGCTGTTTGGGAGGCCAAAGCAGGAAGATCATTTAAGACCAGGAGTTTGAGACCACCCTGAGCAACATAATCAGACCCTGTCTGTATAAAAACCAAAAAAATTAACTGGGTGTGGTGGTGTAAGCCTGTAGTCCTGGCTACTTGAGAGGCTGAGGCAGGAAGATCAGTTAGTCCCTAGGAGTTTGGGGTTGCAGTGAGCTGTGATGACACCATCGCATTCTATCCTGTGTAACAGAGCAAGACCCTGCCTCAAAAGAAAAAGGACTGGAGTCCAGAGGCAGTTAACTGGGACAGGATTCTAAGCCCCCTACTCCTCCCTAGGTTAGTACTTTTTACTGTTATGAAACGTCATTGTCTGATTATTTCTGGTTTAACTTTTTTGCATTTAAAAAAAGTAGTGCTTTTCATAATTGAGAAATATGCATAGTTAGTGATTGAATTGATACTATCTAAATCCTAGACATTGGCCAGAACCAAACCTTTTTGAAAAAAACTGCAAATTGAATAGTTCTCAGGCTTGTAGCATGTTGCTTAATTTTGTCTCCTAGTTATCATTTATTGGTAACTGACTTCTTTAATTTTGTCATGTTGATTTATTTTGGTTATTGCTGAAATCAGTGTTAGTATGGAATTATCATGGTATACTGGAAAGAGTATTAAGAGTGATGAGTATTAAATGTAGGACTTAAAAGAATATTATCTACTCTCTAATCAACTCATTTAATTAATTAATTTATTTTTTGAGACAGTCTCACTATGTCACAGCAACCTCCAACTCTTGGGCTTAAGCAATTCTCTTGCCTTAGCCTCCCAAATAGCTGGGACTACAGGCACCTGCCACAATGCCCAGCTATTTTTTTGTTGCAGTTGTCTTTGCTGTTTAGCTGGCCCCGGCTGGGTTCGAACCTGCCAGCATCGGTGCATGTGGCCAGCGCCTTAACCACTATGCTATGGGTGCCGAGCCAATTCATTTAATTTCTTGAAAATTAAAATTCAGTTTTTCTGATTACAAAAGGAAAGAAGAACAGATTACTTTTGCTTACCTATCAGGCTTCTCTTTTTTGTAAGAAAAAAATGAAACAATTACAAAGTATGTATAAGTGGATAAACTCCAGGGTTCGAAGTTTCTTTTGAATTGATTAATTTCATATTACTAAGTCTTATATTGATTTTACAGCCACTTATAATGTTACATTCATTCCTCATGTGAAGTTCTGTTAGTCATCTCAACATTGAAGTTCTCCACTTTCCTGTGGTGGGGAACACTTTCTCTACCAATCCCCATGTTTTACGTGCTATGTGCTGTGTAATACATCTGTATTAGCAGGATAGAGTACACATCCCCTTTTCACAGATGGGAAACAGATTCAGAGAGGTTTGCAATCCGCCCAAAAGAAATATACTGGTTAAGTGACAAAGTTTGGACTTAAATCCAGGTTTGTTATTTTCTTTTCTTTTTTTTTTTTTTTTGAGACAGAGCCTCAAGCTGTCTTCCTGGGTAGAGTGCTATGGCATCACAGCTCACAGCAACCTCCAACTCCTGGGCTCAAGCGATTCTCCTGCCTCAGCCTCCCAAGTAGCTGGGACTGTAGGCACCCACCACAATGCCTGGCTGTTTTTTGGTTGCAGTTGTCGTTGTTTGGCGGCCCTGGGCTGGATTCAAACCCACCAGCTCAGGTATATGTGGCTGGTGCCCTAGCTGCTTGAGCCACAGGTGCAAGCCTCCTTTTTTTTTTTTTTTTTTTTTTTTTTTTTAAATTGTTAGAGAATCATTGAGGGTACAATGAGCCAGGTTACATTGCTTGTGTTTTGCTGGGTGAAGACCCTGTATTAATAGTAACTTCTTTTTTTTTAGAGACAGAGTGTCACTTTATCGCCCTCAGTAGAGTGCTGTGGCATCACAGCTCACAGCAACCTCCAACTCCTGGGCTTAAGCGATTCTCCTGCCTCAGTCTCCCAAGTAGCTGGGACTACAGGGCCCACCATAATACCCGGCTATTTTTTGGTTATAGCTGTCTTTGTTGTTTGGCAGGTGTGGGGTATATTCAAATCCACCCGCCACTTTTGCCATAGGTGCCGAGCTTATTTTTTTTTTTTTTTTTTTTAATTGTTGGAGAATCATTGAGGGTACAATAAGCCAGGTTACATTGCTTGTGTTTTGCTGGGTGAAGTCTCTCTATTAATAGTGACTTTTTTTTTTTTAAGAAACAGAGTCTCACTTTATCACCTTCAGTAGAGTGCTATAGCTTCACAGCTCACAGCAACCTCCAACTCCTGGGCTTAGGCAATTTTTTTGCCTCATCCTCCTGAGTAGCTGGGACTACAGGCACCTGCCATAGTGCCTGGCTATCTTTTGGTTGCAGTTTGGCCAGGGTCAGTTTTGAACTCGCCACCCTTGGTATATGGGGCTGGTGCCCTACTCACTGAGCCACAGGAGCCGCCCTATTAATAGTGAGTTCTTAAGTCTTTAATATCAATTCACACAAAGTAGTCTCTGTGTTGGTCTTATTTATTGTTGTTGTTACTGTTTTTGAGACAGTCTCACTATGTTGCCCTAGGTAGAGTGCCATGGCGTTTCAGCTCACAGCAACCTCAAATTCTTGGGCTTAGCGATCTATTGTCTCAGCCTCCTGAGTAGCTGGGACTACAGGCGCCCACCACAACGCCCAGCTATGTTTTTGTTTTTAGCAGGCCGGGGCTGGGTTCAAACCCACGAGCCCTGGTGCATGTGGCTGGTATCCTACCCACTGAGCTGTGGGTGCTGCCATGTTGGAAATCTTAATTAAGGTAAAATGTCATCTTCCTAAAACTGGGGTTCCTCCCTTTTTACTTTATTATACAAGGTTCTATTTGCATTTTCTTCCCCACAAAAAAAGAGTCTGTAGTTACTGTTGCTAAAGGTAGAGAGAAGCATGTGCTGAAACCAGCCTAACTGCACTTGAGGGTGAAATGTTGAGGGAAGCAAAGATGCGGACATTTGTGGAGAACCTACTGTAAGCTGCGCCTTGTGTTGGTTATTTTTTATATACTATTTAATCCCCACATGGTTCTGTGAGGTAGGTGTCATCATAGTATTTTTACCTATAAGGAATCCAGGATTCTGAAAGGGGCAATGCTCAGGTAGGTCGTTCTCATTCCAGAGTTCTTATTCTTTGCACTGTGAGGCTATAAGGCATTCAGGACAGTGGCTGCTTGGCACATAGTAAGCTTTGTAAGTATTCCTCTTATGTCATCTGGGGTGTGAGTAAAGATTAGATTGCAAAATGCTGAAACAATAGGCTGCATTAAACCCTAAAGGGGATCAAGGAACACATTTAGAATGAATAAAAAGAATCTTTATTCATCCAACAGGAGTTTGGGGTGATTGTGGTGAGGGGCACACAAAACTTGTGGCCTCCCTATGAACAAATTCCTTACATGTGAAGAAGACAAAAATTATAAAGTGTATGTGGTGGGTGTGTGGGCGATCACTGTATAATTTTTTCAACTGTACTGTATATTTGAAAAATTGCCTAATAAAATTATCAGAAAATGTAAAAAAGAATTTATTAATGCCAGCCATTGTCTACAATAGTTGATATAGGCTGAAAATACAATTATGTTGAATAATTTATTTTTATTTTTTATTTATTTATTTATTTTGAGACACCCTCAGGTAGAGTATTGTGGTGTCACAGCTCACAGCAACCTTAAACTCTTGGGCTTAAGCAGTTCTCTTGCTTCATCTTGGGACTAAAGGCGCCCGCCAAAGCACCCGGCTTTTTTTTGTTGCAGTTGTCATTGCTTTTATCTGGCCGGGACTGGGCTTGAACCTGCCAGCCTCAGTGCATGTGGCTGGTGCTGTAACCACTGTGCTACAGGCGCTGAACCTATGTTGAATAATTTAATAGATAAATTGTTTGATGAGTACCAAGAAAATTTTGAGAAATATTCATTTTCTTAGAGATGAAAGAAAGGGCATTAATATTGTGCAGTTCTTTCCTTGTCACCTTTGTCAGAGACAAGAGATTGAGTTAGACAGCTGTGCATCTCCTTGCATTGAGTTAGACAGCTGTGCATCTAATCCAGTGTGGCGGTTCTGGTATTCGTATGTTGAGTGACCACTATATCACATTATGTTTATCTTTTCTTTTTTTTTCTTTTTTTTTTTTGAGACAGAGTCTCAAGCTATCACCCTGGGTAGAGTGCTGTGGCATCACAGCTCACAGCAACCTCAAACTCTTGGGCTTAAGTGATTCTCTTGCCTCAGTCTCCCAAGTAGCTGGGACTACAGGCGCCCACCACAACACCCAGTTATTTTTTGATCGTAGTTGTCATTTTTGTTTGGCAGGCCTGGGCTGGATTTGAACCTGCCAGCTCCAGTGTATGTGGCTGTCACCCTAGCCACTGGAGCTATAGGCACCGAGCCACATTATTTTTATCTTACATATAAATACATATACTTATTTATTTATTTTAAGACTTTTATTTATTTACTTTTTGTTGTTTTTGTTGCATTTTGGCCGGGGTCGGTTCGAACCCACCACCCTTGGTATGTGGGACTGGCACCCTACTCACTGAGCCACAGGCGCTGCCGTACATATACTTATTTATAATATAATTTCCTACCTAAATTAAAGTCTTGTGTCAAATGTTATATTGGGGGGTGGTTTGTTATAACATATTCTGTGTTTTGCTAATCATAGAAAAAACAATTATAGATATTTGCTACATAAAAAAAATGGTTTCTTGTTTGTTTGTTTTTTTCCCCTGCCTTCAGTTCAATGTTTTCCAGCACCCAACATAACTTGTAAGGATTTCAGTGGCAATGAAACACATTTTACTGGAAACGAAGTTGGTTTTTTGAAGTCCATATCTTGTCGAAATGTGTAAGTACAGTATTAAAACAATTTTCGTGTTACTTGCCTATGTTGTATCTTGATTCCACGAATTGAAGAGACAGTATATCTTTTATCTTTTTGCTTGGGTCAGAAAGCCTGTGTTTTAAATGTGCACATTTTTTAGTAAATGCAATTCACCAATGAAGTGGAGCTAAGTACTTGACTATGTGGGACGATAAAGACTACAAATGGCCGATCACAGCAGTCATTATGTGCTACCACATCAGTTATGAAAACTTCTGTTTTCAAAATCTGGGGGATTAATAGAGTACAAATAGGAATTGTGTACCTCTTATATTTAGAAAAATGGTAATTATTATTTGCATGTAAGGGTGTTTAAAAACTTGGCTTCATTCTTCGTAATAAATATGGATGATAAACAGAATTTAAAAGTTATCACTTTGGGATACTAAGAAATATAAATTTATTAGGAATATTCTGTGTTTGCAGGATTTTCTTTTTTCTTTCTTTTTTTTTTTTTGAGACGAGAGTCTTGATTTGTTGTCCAGGGTAGGGTGCAGTGACATCATCATGGCTCACTGCAACCTCAGATTCCTGGGATCAAGCCTTCCTCCTGCCTTAGTCTTCTGAGTAGTTGAATAGCTGAGATATAGAGGCACATGTTATCACACCTGGCTAATTTTTCTCTTTTATAGAGATGGGAGATTTGCTCTTGCTTGGGCTGGTCTCAAACTCCTGAGCTCAGGCAGTCTTCCTGCCTCAGCCTCCCACAGTGCTAGGAGTATAGGCATGAGCCGCCACACCTGGCCTGTTTGAAGGTTTTGTTGAGATTGATTTTTACTTTTTTTATAATAAAACTTAGATTTTATTCTTATATATCTGCTTTATACTGTAAGCGTTTATTTTTACCCATTTTTATTACCATATATACTCGAGTATAAGCTGAGTTTTTTTGGCACAAAATTTGTGCCAAAAAACCTGAACTCGGCACAAATTTTGTGCCGGAAAAACTCGGCTTATACTCGAGTATATACGGTAATTCCTGGCACTATATTTGTATTTTTAATTTAATTTAATTTGTTTATTTATGTATTTTTGAGACAAAGTCTCACTTTGTTGTCCTCAGTAGAGTGCTGTGGCATCATAGCTTACAGCAACCTCAAACTCTTGGGCTGAAGCGATTCTCTTACCTCAGCCTCCCAGGTACCTGGGACTATAGGCGTCCGTCACAACGCCTGGCTATTTTTTTGAGATGGTGTCTCACTCTTGCTCGGGCTGGTCTTGAAGCTGTGAGCTCAGGCAATCCACCCACGTTGGTCTCTCAAGTTCTGGGATTACAAGCATGAGCCACCGCACCCATCCTCTGGCACTATATTTTTATCTTTTTTTTTTTTTTTTTTGAGAGAGTCTCACTTTGTTGCCTAGGCTAGGGTGTCAGCCTAACTCAGAGCAGCCTCAAACAACTGGGTTTAAGTGATCCTCCAGCCTCAGCCACCCAAGTAGATGGGATGACAGCATCAGGCACAACACCTTGATAATTTTTCTATTATCTCACTCAGACTGGTCCTTAACTCCTGAGCTCAAGGATTCCTCCCACCAGAGTGCTAGGATTACAGGTGTGAGCCACTGTGCCCAGCTATATTTTTATTTTATAACCATATATTGTTGTATTCTATTTGATACCTAGTTGCAGTTATTTCAAGAAATAGCCAGTTTTGCTATTTCTACAATTTCTGTTAGAATTCTTTCTATTTTTGTGGTAGAGTTCTCACTATGTCACCCTGGGTAGAGTGCAGTGGCTTCGCAGCTCACAGCAACCTCCAGCTCCTGGGCTTAAGTGATTCTCTTGCTTCAGCCTCCCAGGTAGCTAGGACTACAGGCGCCTGCCACAATGCCCGGCTATTTTTTGGTTGCAGTTGTTTAGTTGGCCTGGGCCAGGTTCAAACCCGCCACCCTTGGTATATGTGGCTGGCACTGTGACCACTGTGCTGCGGGTGCTGAGCCTCTGTTAGAATTCTTTTTTTTTAATTAATTAATTAATTAATTAATTAATTAATTTATTTATTGTGGAGAAGGGGCGGGGAAAGAAGGCGGGGGAAGAGGTGCGTGACAGGGTCGGGCCAGTGGCATGGTACCATGTTGGCTGTATCTAGGTAGAGGCAGTTTCAGGCCGGGCCTTGCTGAGTTGTTGCTACACGGAAGTAGCTCGATGGATCTGCTTCTAGTCAGGCTCGGGAAGTTGCACTAGGCCTCAGGCACATGGCAGAGCCCAACAATTCCCTCTTTTGTTTTTTGTATGGCGGAAAAACATAGCCCCTGTCTTAGGTTGCCTGCTCTTGCAGTTTCAGTCTTACCTGTCATGGGGATACAAACATCAATGGTTTGGTCCCTGTCTTAGGTTGACTGAATGCAGTGATCTTACCTGTCTTTGGGTACTATGAATGTAATCCACCATGTAGCCTCTCCATATCCTGTCTTAGTTTGTCCCCGCTTTGGGAATCTTACCCGTCATTGGTGCTATGGAGGGCGGTGAAGAATAATAGTTAGATTCTTGGTTAATGAGCTGGTGATATTGGACCTCGACCTGATTTAACTGCCTCTAACCTTTTTTTTGGGATACAG
>CAUYPK010095330.1:0-29141 GCA_963574355.1 Loris lydekkerianus | reverse complement strand
AAAAAATAGCCGGGCGTTGTGACGGGCGCTTGTATTCCCAGTTACTCGGGAGGCTGAGGCAAGAGAATTGCTTAAGCCCAGGAGCTGGAGGTTGCTGTGAGCTGTGTGATGCCACGGCACTCTACCAAAGGGCCATAAAGTGAGACTCTGTCTCTATTTAAAAAAACAAACAAACAAACAAACAAACAAAAAACAGTGGGGGCTAAGTTGAGTGGTTTATGCCTGTAATCTCAGCTCTCTGAGAGGCCAGGGTGAAAAGACCACTTGAGGCCAGGAGTACAAGACCAGCTTGGACAATATAGCAAGACCCCATCTTTATAAAATACATAAAGCTCATGTGCAATTTTAAAATATTAAACTATTTATGAACTTTTTTTTCCTGCAGTTTTTGTCTGGGGCTGGGTTTGAACCCGCCACCTACGGTATATGGGGCCAGCACCCTACTCCTTTGAGCCCTAGGCACCGCCCCTATTTATGAACTATGTTATGGAAACTCTGTATTTAAAAAAATTAGCCAGAATGGTTGTGTGTGCCCATAGTCCTAACTATTGGGAACTGGAGGCAGGAGGATCTCTTGAGCCCAGGAGTTGGAGGTCACAATGAACTAGGATCACACCACTGCACTCAAGCCTGGGGAACACAGGGACACCTTGCCTCTAAAAACAAAACAAAACTGTACAAAAATACTGGGTGTTTATAGACAAATGGAATTAGGTTCCAGGCTCAGACCAACATAAAGAAATTTTCTGACTCCATGAACACCTGGTGGGGCATTGAAACACAGGAGAAATCTTCATTATACAAGAGTGCCTCTTCTATGGCAGGAAGTCTGCCTCCCTTCTACCCCCACCCAATTAATGGCCCAACCAATGTAACAGACACAAATACACATGGTTCTAAAGTGCCTCTAGGGGGCAGCATTGCTTCCATTGAAGATCAGTGAGCCAGGGTTTATGGGGTTATTGGACAGGTAACCTGCTAAGGAATGTAGGGTGGTAGCCTGCAACCTCCAGGAATGCAGACCAGAGTCAGCATTTGGAAGCTATCAGCACATCACATTCAGACCTGACTGGTTTTTTTTGTGTGTGTGTGTTCTACTGCATTTTTGTTTGGTTGAGACCATAGGGTAAGGTCATTCCCCAATTAATAGGGGGTAAAGTCACTCTTGAAGAGAGAAATTCGGCACCATAATAGAGCTATGGTCGCTGAAACTTCCAAGTAAAGAAAATTCTCTGAAAACCGACAGACTTACATTTTTCTTCCCTTGACAATTATTGGGTACTCTTTGAAAAGAAAGTCATCAACGCTCTACAAATAACCCTCAATGTGCTCACCTATGGCTGTTCCATGAATCAACATCACAGAGTATTTCACAGTGTTGTGACATTTTGCCTCTGGACTGAACATATCTAAAGTAAAAACATTATCTCTTGTAAATATAAACCTAACATCTAGCAACATCAGTCACAGCGTAGAGGTGAGGTTGTCAGCTAGTTTGCGCCCACCCTATTCCTTCCTGTAAGCATCCTTAATGATCCACAAAACCTTACATGAATCTGAGGTTTTATTTATCACTAAAAGGATCAATCATGTATAATCATCCCAGGAAGAGGCAGATCCTGAGACAGGAAACTGGAATTCAGATGGTAGCCCCAGACAGAAGGGGAACTCCAGGCTCCTTATTGGCGCCATTCTTTATTTAGGGGTCCATCTGAACTTTTAAGAGGGCAGCTGTCCCAGTGTCTGCTCTGAGGCCTGGGCTGCTACAGTGGCACTGACCACGTGGGATAGGGTGAGTCCAGAGCCCTCATGATCAAGTCCTAACATATGAAGAGATTTTATGGGGTCATGTTACCCTCTGTTTATTTCTCTGTTGTTCTTGCCCAGCTGTGGTAAAGTCTGGTCTGAAGAATCCAACCTGGTCTCAGCTGCTGTGTGTTATGTGTGTGTGTGTGTGTGTGTGTGTGTGTGTTGGAGGGTGGAGATGATGAGTGAGAATCCTAAAGGGAAAATCCTAGTCACCCTCTACACACAGAGATCTCCCTTCATTGCTAAGCACGGAGGAGTTGGCTTTAATTCATTAGAATTGGTGGTAACTTCTCCCACAGGGTCTAGTGGAGCCAGAGAGGCCCTAGTTTCAGATCCTTCAGGGAGCTACCTGAAGGGGTTCTTAAGTCCATGGGCTAAGCCCACAATTGGGTTATCTAAACTTGAAAGTAAGATAAAGGAGATATGATGTTGATACCCATCTTGTGGGCCTTATGGAGCACACATTGTATCACTTTGCCAGCACACAACATGGATCCACTAATAGTGGGTGGGGGTAAGCCTGCCTTTGGGAGACAGTGGCTCTACCCACGGCTAGAACAGATCCAGCAAAGCTGGGAACCAAAAAGGCTTAATGTATGTTATCTCCACTCATGTGTTTTGGAGCACAGGGAAGGGGCCAAGGGAAGGAGTGAACACATATACAAATAAACAAAATAGAAAGAAACACTAAAAGTATTTTTTCAAGATTTGTTTTTCATCATCGTTCACTTCCTCAGGAGTCAAAATTGTGTTGGTCCCAGGAAGTCCCTAGAGGCAGGAGGAACTACATCAGGAGGGGACTGGATGGCTCTGCTTTTTCAAGAGAAACTGACATTTCCAAATCCAGGGAGAGGAAGGTGACCTTACAGAGATCTGACCATTAGAGCTGCTCTATTGTAGCCTCAACATCCCTGACACCTCCACCATCTGGCCATTCCCTCCAGAAGGCAACCTCCCCAACTTGGGGTGCACTTTGGGACAGAACCAGAGGAGAAGACCTCTTAGCATCTCACAAAGCCAGTGTGCTCAACCAATGGTTCTCAGCCCTGCATGCACATTAGAATCGGCCTTGGAGTTTTTAAACACACACAAGCCTGGGCCCCACCGCCAGAGATTCTAATTTAATTGGTCTGGGGTAGGACCCAGTCACAGATATGCTTTCAAAGCTCCCTAGGTGACTCTAATGTGCAGCCGGAGTTGAGAACCACCACATTATACAACAGAAGAGGCCCTCCGGCTCTCACTCAGATCCCAGTTACTTTTAATTGATATATACTTCTAACAGTCCAGTTGTCTGGTTTCTAGCTGTTATAAGATTAAAAGCAGTCCTTTTAGAAGGGGAGAGAAAGGATGCTAATGAAAAGACACTAAAAGCAGCAAGACATAACACATGAGAGTCTGATCACAGGGTAAAGATAGAAAACCTATAAAAAGCAAACACAGCACTTGCCCTCTCCCCACTCCAGCCCTAACAACAAGGGCCTGAGGAGACCGCTGATGGAGAAGGAGTGTGAAGCAGTGTGAAGGGTGAGTGATATATTGACTGTCCGTGATGTGTAAGGCACCTGTTGACACTTGCTACAAACATTACCTCATTTAATTCTCATCACAAGCCTACGTGATAAGTATTGTTAGCCCATTTTATAGCTGAAGAAACCAAGACCCGGGAGCATCTCTGGCTTGCTCAAAGTTTCACCGGCAGTGAACTGCAAAGCTGGGATCTGAATGTCAAATGTCAGTTGATTTGACTCAAAAGCTCACATATGTTTGAAAGTGCCATGGCTGCCTATTCAGCACGATAACTCTCATTTCTAATGAGAACCCAAAGTTTAGCTCTTAATTATACTCAGTATCCAGCTGTTCAAGATGTTCAATTTAGGCCAGGCATAGCAGCTCACACCTGTACTCCGAGCACTCTGGGAAGCCAAAGCGGTGGATCACTTGTGCTCATGAGTTTGAGACCAGCCTAAGCAAAAGCCAGACCCACCCACCCCCATCTCTACTAAAAACAGAAAAATTAGCCAGAGGTGGTGGCAGGCGCCTATAGTCCCGTCTACTCAGGAGGCTGAGGCAAGAAGATCACTTGATCCCCAGAGTTTGAAGTTGCTGTTAGTTAGCATGCCATAGCCCTCTAGCCTGGAGCAACAGACTGAAACTTTGTCTAAAAAAAAAAAAAAAGATGTTCAGATACGTGCACACACACAACATACAAATGTATATGATATATATTTTGCTTTTTAACAGTGATGAAAGAATCGGGTATCCATTCGGAAAATAAATAAATAAATAATACAAGTCATTTCCCAGCTTGCATCATTCAACAATGAATACCAGATGCATAAAGATGGAAAGGAAATCATAAAGGTACTAGAAGAAAATATAAGTGAATATTTTATAATCTTAGAATGGGGAAAGTCCTTCTAAACATATCAACAAAAGCAGAAACCATAGAGGAAAAGATTGATAGATTTGACTATAAAAAAATTAAAAACTTCTGTACATCAAAAACCACCCTAAATTGAAAAAATATTCAACCTCTCTAGCATTCAAAGAAAGGCAAATTAAAACAGCAATGAGAAACCTTGCTGATCCAATTGGCAATGATTAAAAAGAATGATAATACCAAGTATTGGCATGGGTGAGGAGAAATCAGCACTCGCTGTTGGAGGGGGTGTAAATTGGTACACTCTTTCTGGAAGGCATTTTGTGGCAACACGTTTGAAAAAAGTCTAAGAAAGCACATACCTTTGACCCAGTGATTTCATGTATAAAAATTTACCCAAAGGACAGAACTGATCCACTATCCACATGCATGCACATGTAAATTGTGTGCAGGGATTTTATTCACTGATGCAGTTTGGAATATTTGAAAAACTGGAAGCAACCCGAATGTTTAACAAAAATGCATCAGTAAAATAAATCATGCAATATACATAAAAAGTAATACTAGGTAGCTCTCAAGGATGATGCTTTATAGACAAACTGACCAATGGAATAAAATAGAAAGCCCAGAAACAGACCCAAATAAATATAAGAACTTGGGCTCTGATAATTATCAAATCAGTTAGTCAAAGACAGATTTTTAAATAAATGGTATTTGGCTAACCGGAAAAAGATACAAGATGGACCAATATTTCACACAGTATACAAGGATAAACTTCAACTAGATCAAAGATATAAATACAGGAAATAAGAACAGAAAATTACTAGAGGAATAATAGAACTCCTCTATAATCTTGGAATAGCAAAATCCAGAAGTCATCAAATAAAAGACATTAAATACATCTACATAAAAATCTTAACATTACTGAATGGCAAGCAAACACCATAAGCAAAGTAAAAAAAAAACAAACAAATGACTAACTAGAAAAAAGAAATATAACTCAATTCACAAAAGGTCAATCACCCTCATATATAGTTTGTTCCTATAAATCAAGGCCAATAACCCAATAGAAAAAGTACCCATTTTCAAAAGAAAAAAACATAAATGGACTTTAAGCTTGTGAAAGGATTTCAACCTCATTTATAAGAAAAGGAATGCGATTATACAGGCGTTGCAATACACCCATTTTTCACCTATCTATTTGCACATATCCAAAATACACTTGATTGTAGAAGTTGAATGGAAATGAACACCCTTGGGTTACTGCTAATAGCAGTGCAAATAGTACCTCCTTATAAAGTGGAATTTGGCATTTTTTATTGATGTTCCTAATGTATTTACCCCTTGGTTCATCACTCCTATTCTCAGAACTTTTCCTGAAAATATTTTTGCACACATACAGAATTTATATATGTATATAGTAAGCATTGTTTGCAATAGAGAAAGATTTGAAATAATCCAAAGGTCCCATTATATGAAATTGGCTAAATATTATGGTCCATCCATACCATGAAATACAAGGAAGGTCTCTATGCACTGATAAGGAAATGTCTCCATTACACTATTAAGTTTTAAAAAATTGTTTTTTAAACATGGTGCGAGAGAGAAGGGAGGAATAGGCAAACACAGAGGATTTTAGGTTAATGAAAATATTTTCTATGACTCTATAATGGTAGGTAAATGTCATTATACATTTGTCAAAACCTATAGAATGTATACCTGTGGGGAAGGGGAAGCCTAATATAAGATCTGGACTTTGGGTGATAATGATGTCAGTGTGTAAGTTTATCAATTGTAATAAATGTATCATTTTTGATTACAGGGAAAGATGATGCCAGTGTAGGGCAGAGGGTATATGGGAAGTCTTTGTATCTTCCTCTCAATTTTGTAGCAAACCTAAAACAGCTCGAAAAATAGTCTTTAAAAAAGCAAACCAAGGCTCAGCACCTGTAAGCTCAGCGGCTAAGGGCACCAGCCACATATACTGGAGCTGGCAGGTTAGAATCTAGCCCAGGCCTGCCAAACAACAATGACAACTGCAAACCATCCCCCCTTCCAAAAAAAAAATAGCCGGGTATCGTGGTGGGCGCCTGTAGTCTCAGCTACTTGAGAGGCTGAGGCAAGAGAATCTCTTAAATCCAAGAATTAGAGGTTGCTGTGAGCTGTGATACCACTGCACTCTACTGAGGGTGACAAAGTGAGACTCTATCTCAAAAAAAAAGCAAACCAAAAAATCCAATAAAGCAAGGTGTCCAAAAATGTATAATGTGTAAACTTCTGTATAATAAAGAATGGGGGACACATATTAGCATTTGCCTGTATTTTCAAAAAGGAGCACTGTAACTATGAAAAGTGGTGACCTGTGGGGAAGGGGAATCAGAGAACCAGGTGAATGGGGACATGAGTGGGAGCAAGAATTCTCAAGATATATTGTTTTATGTTGTTTTGATTTTTAAACTATATGAAAGTACTGTCTATTTTTAAAATAAAATTCATTTACTACATAATGATGCAGATTCATCTGTGTTGACACAGATTTTCAAAGTGGATTTAGTTCATAAAGTAGGCCACAGAAATATATATATAGAATAATCCCAGCTTTGTTTTTTAAAATATCATATCTGTATTGTCCTACACACTTATACTGAGAAATAGGAAAGTCTAGAAAGATACACTCTGACATATTAATAGTGGTTAACTCTAGTTGGTGAGATTTAGGGTTATTTCATTTTAATTATTTTCTTTTTATTTGTTATCTAATTTTTATAAGATGATTGTGGTTTATTTCTATAATTACAAACATAAAGAGAAAAAAACCTACCTCAAGTCTCAAGGAAAAATGATAATCCAGGAAAGGTATTTGCAACATTACAAAGAATTGAATATCCTTATAAACAAAGAACTCTTGCAAAAAAATAAGGAAAATAAGAATGCTCCAGGAAAAATCCAAATAGACTACAGGATAAATATATGTTCATACACTTATACCACATATTATTAGAAAGCAATAAAATCGTAATTTTTTTTTTTAATAAAAGAGAAAGTGTCTCACTCTGTCACCCAGGCTGGAATGCACTGGCATGATCACAGCTCACTGTAGCCTCAAACACCTGGCCTCAAGTGATCCTCTGACCTCAACCTCCCAAGTAGCTGGGACTGTAGGAGTGTGCCACCACACCTGAAATTTTTTTTTAATTTTTTGTAGAGATGGGGTCTTACTGTGTTGCCCAGGCTGGTCTCAAATTCCTGGCCTCAAGTGATCCTCCTACCTCAGCCTCCCAAAGTGCTGGGATTATAGGCATGAGCTACCACACCTACCCTGAACATTTAATCACAAGGATAGATATTATATATTAAGAAAAGCCAGTTAGCAAATAAAAATAAAAATAAATCTATACTAGACTTACAGACTTTCAATGTGTGTGCACATGTATAGATATAAACATAAGCACAGAATAAAATCTGTGAGGAAAGGCACTAAAAGGCATTATAGATGTGATTTTTGGCTGATAAAATTACAGGTGTTTAATTTTTTCTTGTCTTATAGTTTCCTGCACTGAAATGGTTACTTGTATAATATAAAAGAAAACATTATAATATTACCTTGTAAGAAATTTAGCCAGGAGTTCCTCACATTATGTTTAATAATGAAAAACTGAAAACTAAGTATATAACAATAGGCCTTAAAAGTGATATGGAGGCCAAGAGTGGTGGCTCACACCCGTAATCCTAGCACTCTGGGAGGCCAAGGCAGGTGGGTTGCTTGAGCTCAGGGGTTTGAGACCAGCCTGAGCAAGAGCAAGACCCTGTCTCTACTAAAAATAGAAAAACTAGCCAAGCATAGTGACGCATGCCTGTAATCCCAGCTACTTGGGGGACTGAGGCAAGAGAATTATTCACGCCTGAGAGTTTGAGGTTGCTGTGAGCTATGACTCCATGGCACTCTACCCAGGGTGACTGAGTGGGAGTGTCTCAATAAATAAATAAATAAACAAAAGTGACATGGGAGTCCGTGGGATAATTTCAATCACACATTACCAATTACTTTATAGAAAAATACTTATTATTGTGAAACATTCCAGGTATGTGAAGAATACATATTATGCACATACAAAGCATTTATAAGATGACTCCATTTTCAAAAAATAAAGACATATATGTTTTGAAAAATTGAGAGAAGATACCCACCAAAGTATTTGTTCATCGTTGTTGCTCCTGGGTAGTCAAATTATGGGTGATTTTGTTGTTTTCTTTTTGATGGTCAGGATTTTCTAAATTATCTGTACTAAGTTATTTTTTAATGCTTTAAAAGAATGCTTTAAGGCTGAGAGTGGTGCCTCATGGCTGTAATCCTACCACTCTGGGACACTGAGGCAGGAGGATCCCTTGAGCTCAGGAGTTTAAGACCAGTCTGACCAAGAGGGAGATCCCATCTCTACTAAAAATAGAAAAAACTAGCCAGGCATTGTGGTGGGCACCTGTAGTCCCAGCTACTTGAGAGGCTGAGGCAAGAAGATCACTTGTGCCCAAGAGTTTGAAGCTGAATGGGCTACTATGACACCATAGCACTCTACCCAGGGTGACAGAGTGAGACACTGTTTAAAAAAAAGCTTTCAAGAAACAAATTCTAAAGTTTCTAAAAATGGACCCACCTAGAAAGAGCAATATGAGTAAGGGATTCTGGCTCCCTGAGGTGGGCTAGCTCCATCTGCTAATGATAAGAAGTCAAGCATGACCTTGGTCCTCAGTGGAGAAGCTCATCCCCTTTTGCTCCCCTTGAGTCTCCCTTGACCCTGGGCTATCAGCTACCATACTGGGTACAGCAATACTGCCCTCCAGTATGTATGAAGGCTGGATGCTACCACAAGGCAGGACTCCTCAAGAATCATCAGTCCAGTCAGTGGCCTCCCACATGTAAGTTAATAGATCCAGAGGGCTGGAAGGCATTGGAAGTTTGGTGAAGTGGCCAGAGCACAAAGGACTCATTGGTGACCCAAGCCCTCCTTTGGCTGCTTTTGCCATAGTGTTCTTGGTCATCTAGTCTCATCACTAAGCCTATTAAAAGGATCAGCTACAAAGTAAAGTGTCCCTCAGGCATCTATCTCCAAAAGGGACCAGGGCACAGAAGTGGGCTGAAGGCCAGGTAGCCCGCAGACCCTTTATGTTTCCTTAGAATTTACTGCAACAGCCTCCTAACTGGTCCCTGCCCCTAGTCTTGGACCCACCCAACCTTTCTTCCAAGGCCCTGTCTTCCTCCTTTAAATACAGGTAATTATTTTATTCCTGGGATCAAAACATGTTTCCCAAATCAGTGCTTTTCAAACCTTACCACTGAAGTACACCTACAGAAGACAAAAGAAATGCCTCACTTTTTCCCAGAGGGCTGCATAGCCTGAGGCATCTGCATGTACACCCAAACTCTCTTTAAAGCCTTCTGTTTTCGCTTAAAAATTCATGAGAAGTTTGCATTCTACCCCATGATAAAGCTGAATTTTCTTTTAATATGAAGATGTTTAAAATTATTCACCTCAAGGAAAATTGATGCTCCTGAAAGAAATACTGTGTTTATCTGGAGGCTTCGAGTGTCCTACCTAAAGAATTGTTGATAGGATAAACTCCAAACTCCCGACTCTTTTACAATTTGGACCTCACAAACCTTTCCGCTTTTCTCCTGCTATTCTTTCATATATAATCCAGTCTCTGGGCCACGTGGACTCTGGTCATTTCCCAGGGAAGACATGCAGTCTTCTTCCCAGCCTCTGTGTTTTTGCTTCCTGTGGGGCCACATTCTCCACCTGTTGACAACCCACCATCCTTAGAAGCCTCAAGGGTGATCAAACGCCACCTTCCACATTAAACCTCTGGTCGCCCATGACAGATATGATTGTGGAAGACGTCATGAAAACAGACTGCACTTTGGAAGCAGAAGGCCAGTGTTCAAATCCTGGCTCCAGCTCTTGCCAGTGGAACGTCATCTAACTTCTCTTAGATCTCCTGTGTAAAATGAGGCATCATTATGCTTCCCTCAAGGGGCTGTTCTAGGGATTAAATAAGATTCGAACAACTGTGTGGTGGCTAGCTCACACTACCTTCTGCTCCTCCGAACGCCTGTAACAGTTTATTTATATCACCTGTACAAAGAGCACATGTTTACATGTCATCCTTTTTATTATGTCTTATTTCCCCTAACTACATCAGTGGTTCTTCATGTCCCAAAAAGCTTCTTATATTACTTTCATGGTCCTATGGCTTGAAAGATATTGATTATTAAATCAAATACATTTATGAAATAACAGGCTGTTTTTATAAATTCTTGATCCTATTAAGCTTTTTGAATATTGAGAGTATTCCCAGCCCTTCCTCTCACAGGTAACTCTAGGGACTGGGAGTTGGGAGCCACCCACCAAGACCATTAACACCTAGAGACCACAGTGCTGTCTCCACACTTCCCACAGCACCTTACTGAGCGCCTTGCACTTAAAGCACACCCAGTAACTGCTTGTGGCATAAACAAAAAGTTTCACACACATGGGGGGGGGGGGGAAGTCCTCTCCAAATGAGCCAGTGGGAGTGCAGAAAAGGGGTCATTGTTACAGGAGGGAGAGCTGGAGGCAAGCCCTTCTCCTTCCATCCAGCACCCCCAGTTACACCAGCTGGCCTCCAACTTGTGTGTGTGAGCCGATTAAAAAGCACCCTCTCTTCAGTGTCTGGAAACTCCTGCAAAGAAAGTTTGCTGCCCAAAGTTGGCTTTTGACTATAGTCTTAATAAGAGGCCTCAGCAAGCTGTGGTTAAAGAGACAATGTCATTTAGAGGAGCAGCTTGAAGCTGCAGTTAGGAGAAGAATTATTTTAATGAATACATTTCCTTTCAATTGTATGGGAATATCAAGATCCCATTAGAATGGGGAAGCAATTAGAACTAATAAAGATGAATGCACATTGCTTGGTGCGTGCAGAATGACAAGCAGCCAACAAAGGGACTCCGGAGAGCCTGCTCTCATCAAGGGAACCGGTGGCCAGCCGCCGGGAAAGGCTCTGTTCAGCTGCTCAAAGCCCCTGTGTCCCCCACATTCTGATCACAGCCAGGAAATGGTGTGAGTTGGGCCTCTGAGAGGTGGGGGTTGTGTCCTCCCCCACCCAGCCCTGGCCCAGCCTCTCGGGGATTGAGACGGGCTGTTGGCAGCCCCTTGGCAACAGCCATTCAGACCAGGGCTCTGGCTGCTGGCCAGCCTCTAGTCTGCCCCTCGCACTGGGTCTCATTGTGTCCAGGTGGCAAATGCCTTCTCACCAATTCTCCTTGAACGTTTAGAGAGGGGGTAGGACAGTGGAAGAAGGAGAAGGGGTGCATGAGTAGGGGGCCCTCTGCCCCTGCATCTCTCCCCTCCCCTGCTGGCCAGGGTCTGCTCCTCCTCTGGTTTGGTGTTATGTTACAGACACTGGTGAGTCACAGGCAGCCAAACACAGAAGTACTGTTGCTTACACAATTACTCTTCAAACAGTAACAAACAATTTTCATTACCCAAGTCAGATCGAATCATCTGCTTGGCCATCCTGCCTCAATCCCAGACACACAGACAGTGAGGCGGACCTCAAAATGTGAGGACCCAAAGCCTCACATTCTACCCATTCTCCTTTGACAAAACTGGCCTTAATGTTGCTCCAGCCTAAGGATAGAGGACAAAGCTCTTCCTCTGATCCATTCTTTGAGCCAGATCAGTTGCACAGTTGCCAAGGCTATTGGGGGAGGGGGTAGATAGGAAAGGCACAAGGACCTATGCATTTGGGGGTCCAGTCAGATCTGGGTAAGATGTTACTCAGCACCTGTGTGAAGAAAGCATTCAAGAGTTTGGAGGACTCTATTGCCAAGTTTAGAAGGAATCCAACAAGATAACCTTGGCTCCCCACCAAAGTATTCACTGGCCTCAAATGTAGTTTCAATACTTGACATTTCTTTATTTAATCTTCTTGGCCAGACAGTTTTTCCAACCAGGAATGTGTAAGCTCATTCTGAAATGTCTGTGGGAGAGGCCAGTCACCTTCATTACTGGGATTATTTTCTACCATTTCTCTTGCTTTAAAAAGAAAAAAGTCTTTAACTTTTTGTTTCTTAATGGAAGAGCCCTTTCAAAACATGTTTATATTTATAATCTTTTTTGTTTGTTTTTGGAGACAGAGTCTCACATCGTCACCCTTGGTACAGTGCCATGGCATCATAGCTCACAGCAACCTCAAACTCTTGGGCTCAAGAGATCCTCTTGCCTCAGTTTTTCATTTTTGCTAGAGATGGGGGTCCCACTCTTGCTCAGGCTGGTCTTGAACTCGTGAGCTCAAGGAATCCACCTGTCTCAACCTCCCAGAGTGCTAGGATTACAGGCGTGAGCCACCATGCCCAGCTACATTTATAATCTTGATTAAACCTCAAAATAACTCTGTGGAAATGGGCATCATAATCCTAAGGGTTGGCAGGCTTAAAGATGAGGAAACAGTGGCCCGGAGAGGTTCAGGGCAAGGTCACAGAATGAGTAATGACCTGGTCCAGTGCTTTGTGCTAAGACACCTTCACACCTCCACAGAGTGCTAGACATTTCAGGATAGTTCGTCCTGCTATTCTGCTTTTCCAGTCTTAACTCCTTCTCTCTTCCAAACAATAAACTATACTAAGCACTGTGGACTTTCAAACAACTGTAGTCTAGGCTGCAAAGGATCTTCTCTCAAGAAGATGCCAATCTAATTGTCAATAAGTTTTGTCATCCTCCCAACCAAAGAGATGTATTTTCCATCCCTTCATAGCTCCTTAGCTGGAGCTATGGTTTTAAGCAAAGGATTGATTTTAAGGGTCTGCCCATCCAGTTACATGGTGAGCACAACAAAACCTGAAAAATGATTGTTTTGGTCCCTTCTAGCATATAACACTATAGCACCTAGAGACCGGCAAGTGACAAAGCCAAGTCCGGTCTCCTTGCCTATTCCTCATCACCTCCCATATCTCAAGGCCTATCATTTAATTTTTTAAAAATCTTTAAGGGTGGCACTGTGGCTCAAGGAGCAGGGCACCGGCCCCATATACTGGGGGTGGCAGGTTCAAGCCCAGCCCCGGCCAAAACTGGAAAAAAAAAAAAAAAAAAAAACTTTTATATTTTTATCACTTCTGAGATATAATTTATATACTGTGAAATACATGGCTATTAAGAGTTCAGTTTGATCTAAGTTTTGACAAATGGATACCTACATCCCAAATCAAGACAACACAGAAAGTTCCTGGATACACCACACCAGTCAGTGCCACCCAGAGTCCCCATTACCCTAACTTCTATCACCATAGATTAATTTCACCTGCCTTGCACAGCTGACAAATGGAATCATATTGAATGGATAGCTTTTTGTATGTTTCTTCTTTCACTCAGTGTCCTCCATGTTGTATCAGTTTGTTCCTTTTTTTCATGAGCAGTATTGTTACTCATTCAATTGTTAAAATTCAGCCCTACTGCTGTTGATTTGCCCCTCAAAATTCTTCTCATTCAATATATCTTTTGCGTATCTCCCCAGCAATGCTTGCAATGAGGAAAATATGTAAATGAAATACTTTTTCTGTAGCATTCTCCTGTTAAGTAGGAGTGGCTCTCTCTACTTTAAGAAGAAACAGATAAACAGGCAGTCCAGCATGGTGGTCATGAGTACAAGCTTCAGAGTAGGCATATCTGGGTTCTCATTTCTAGTCTAGCATTAACAAATAGGTGGTTCAGGGCAGATGATTTAACCTATAACCATTTTTTTTCATTTGTATAATAATAATACCTGCCTCATAAGGATTTGTGAGGGCTAAATTACATTATACATAAAATGTTTGGTCCAATGGAAACTAATAATAGCCTCAAGCTAGACATACATCCATCCTGCTTCATTTACACACTTACAGTGTTTTGTTAAGTCATATAATATAAATCAGTGTATATTTTCAAAAGTTTTTTTTTCATTTTCAAAAGTTTTTTAAAAGAACATTTCACAATTAGATTTAGAGAAGTCTGTGGTATTCACTTAAATTTCTTAAGGGAAAAAGCAAAGCCTCCATCATTTACTCATTGACTACTATATATTAAGCACTGACTATGAAAGGATCTTCAAAAGAGTGAAAGAAGTTGGTCCGAATGTTGTGGGTTATTGTTATTGATTTAACAAAAGAGTGAAAGATACAGTCTTAGCTCTTAGGATGTTTGTTTTGAGAAGGGAATAACATAAGCATAAAAATGATTAAAATACAAAGCAATGTAAGGTAAATAATAATTAACATACATTAATGTAGTGGTTAAGAATAGGTCTCTGAAGTCACATTACATTGGTTCAAATTCCAGCTGATTGATGCTGGGAAGTTACTTAACCCCCATGTGTATTACCTCACCTGTAAAATGGGGATATCACTTACCTAGCAGGGTCACAGTATAAGCACATTAAAAAATATGCAAAAGTAGCTAACATTGTCGTGCACGGTGGCACACACCTGTAATCCTAGCACTCTAGGACACTGAGGCGAGTGGATTGCTTGAGCTCCTGAGTTGGAGAGCAGCCTGAGTTAGAGCCAGACCTCATCTCTAAAGCTAGCCAGGCATTGTGGCCAGTGCTTGTAGTTCCAGCTACTTGGGGAGCTGAGGCAAGAGGATCGCTTGAGTCCAGCAGTTTGACATCGCTGTGGGCTGTGATGCCATGGCACTCTACTGAGTGCTACAAAGTTAGACTCTGTCTCAAAAAAAAAAAAAAAAAAAAGTACCTAACATTCATTGAATACTCAGTATATGCCAAGCATTGTATTAAACACATACATTCATTACATAACCTTCACAATGCTCTTATTACTATTATATCCATTTTATTGATAATGCAACTGAAAGTCAGGGGTTTAGGTAACTTATCCAAGATTACATAGCTAGTAAACAGCAAATTACGCCATAACAAAGACACAACCATCTATAAAATGGGTTATGGTGGTAAAAGGACTTACCTTAAGTGAGAATCAAATGCATTAATACTTGAAAAATATTTAGAGCCTAGCACACAAGGCTTATACATATGGATGTTAAATATAAATCACTATGATGATTCAGAAATGACAGTAAATAATTTCCATGCATGGTAGCTAAGGAAGGCTTTGAAAAGATGATGTTTAAGCTGGGCCCTGAACAATAGCTAGGATTTGGAGATGGAGGTGATAGGGCATTTCAGACAAGGAAGGAAGGGAGACAAGAAGGTAGGCAGGCAAGGTGAGAAGACAAAGATGAAAGGAAAAGAAGAGGGAAGAATTGGAAGAAAGTTTAAAGTATGTAAAAAGAAAAAAAAAAAAAAAACCCTGGAAGTAATTAAGTTTGAATAGCGCAAGAAATTTTCCCTTTCCGCCAACCAATCACCATTCCTGTATTTCCTCAATATATCATTTTCCTTTTATCCTCATAGAATCTGCTGTGCTGATTTACTCATCACAATCATCCATTGAACAATACTTATCCAGTGTGTGTCAGTCACTGCTCTAGGCATAGCAATTCTCCAAACTGGATTCCAGCTTTGGGGCGGCCCAACTCTAATCCATCCTCCACACTGCCACCAGGCAGAACGTGAAGACACAGATCTGGCCCAGATACTCCCTTGCTTAAATCTCTCTGTAGGATTTTCCCATTGCATCCAGAATAAATTTCAATCTCCCTAGTATCCTATTCTAGGCATTTCACTGATTGGCCTGTGCAGCCTTATCTTCCAGGCTTCACCTCCATGCACTCTGTATTTGGGCCACAGAAAAGCATTCAAAATCGGCGATACACACACTTGCTGAAAGAACGAGTCTAGAATGCCATCCCTCCTTCTCTTCCTTGTATACAGAAACATTCTCCACTCGGCATGCGTTGGATGGCAAAGCCCTAGTTAACATTCCTCCGCTCTCCCCGCCCCAGCTTTCCGGGCTGCACAGGGCGCACGCCCCCTCGCAGCCGCTTGCACCTACTGAAGCCCAGCACACCCCCAACACAGAAGGAGCCGAAAGAGGAGGGGCTCTGCGCGCGCCGGGGGCGCCATCTTGGCTGAGGTGGCCGGAAGCGGCCCGGCGAGGGGGCGCGGAGTGCGGCTGCGCGGCGGCTCAGCTGCGGGTCTTAGCCGCCCGCGGCGTTGCTGTAGCGCTTCCGAGTTCTGTGCGGTGCCCGCCGGTAGCCACAAAGGCCTCTCTGCTGCTGTCCCGCCCCTTCTCCGGGTTTGCGCAGTGGCTCTCACATCCCTCGCCCAGGGTACGCGCTCTGCACCTGCCTGCCCGGAAACCTGTTGCGGAAACCCGAGAGCGGGGGGTCTCCCGCTCCCTCAGGCCAAGGGGGAGAAGGAAGGCAGCCATGATGCTGAGCCCCAGGCGCGGACCGCCTCGTGGGAGGAGGCCTCGAGCCCAAGAAGGACCTTGGCGCCGTGAGGGAGAAGGGGTCCGCGGTGCCCAACCTCTCCCGGAAAGGAGCGAGGGCCCTGGCAACCAAAGCCTTGGCACGGCGGCGCGCCGTCTGAATCGGACGGTGGCGGAGTTGGTGCAGTTCCCGCTGGTGAAAAACAAGAAGAGGAGTCCCATCGCACGCTCCGGGATGGTAAAATGTAATGCTGGAGACTTGAAGGATCTGTTCCCGGAGACCATCGCAAGGGCCGCATAACATCTGCGGTATGTCTTTGGTTTCCAGCTGAAACAGTTTGACTGCAAGCACCACACTTATATCCTGATAAACTAAAACCCTTGAGGAGGAGGATCTGGGAGGAGATGGCCCCAGATTTGGTCTCTTAATGATGATCTTGGGCCTTATCTACATAAAAGGTAGTAGCGCCAGGGAGGCCCCGGTCTGGGATATGCTGCGTCGGTTGGGGGTGCATCCCTCAAAGTACCACTTTCTCGTTGGTTACCCCAAGAGGCTTATTATGGAAGATTTTGTTCAGCAGTGATACCTCATTTACAGGCGTCTATCTCACATTAATCCACCGGAGTATGAATTATCTTGGGGTCCCTGAAGCAACTTGGAAATCAGTAAGATGGAAGTTCTGGGGTTCGTGGCTAAACTCCATAAGAAAGAACCCCAGCACTGGCCAGCGCGGTATAGGGAGGGCCTGGCAGACAGGGCTAGAGCTGAGGCCAGGATGAGAGCTAAGGCGAGGGCCAGCGTTCGCCGTTGGTGAGGGTTGGTGAAAAAGTGGCAGCAAGGACCTAGAATTATGGAAGCTGCTGTCTTGGATCAAAAGTAGTATAGGTAGGGTGAGGGTCATTACTTATGTAGAAATGGTGTAACTTTAAGGATATATGTTTTTGTTTATATTTAATATACTGTTAAAATGTTCATAAGAGATGGGTCTACTTTTTTCTGTAGGATTTTGTTGTAGAGTTTTGCACAATGTATAGAAAAACTTTATTTTATTCTGTGATTTTGAAAGGATTAAGCACCATTAATGATTTGAAGGACCTCAGCAGTATGATGATCTGGTACCAGGAAAAACAACACTTGATTGGTATCTAGCCTCCCAACTTTTTAGCCATTAAAAAAAGAAAAGACTGACATGTACCTCTTTTTGCTTAGCTATCTTAGTATCTATAGAAAAATTAAAATGTAAATAAGCAGTGTACCCTGATACACTTAATAAATTAAAGATTTGTTGAGCCTCTTCTTTTTCGTGATGCACTGTTTTGGGTATAGAATGCTGAAGAAGATACAGGTCCTACTTTTTCATAATTGGAAAGTAAATCAGAAATTACAGTGCAGCAAGTTGAAGGCCACAAGGGGATATCTAACCACTCCTCTAAGTTCCCTATTATTCCATAAAGATGGTAGGCAGTGCAGAAGCCAGAACTGCTTACAGATGACTTTCATGGGTAGTAAGAATGAGGGATGTCTTACAGTCCTCCAAATGGGAGATAGCAGGGAGAAACATGGATGAGGGCACTGGGCTTCCTCTTGCCAGGGGAGACAGCCTGAAGTAGAACTCCTTGGGAGCAGGGGACGCAGTATGCTTCAACCATACTATATAATATTCCAAAACTGTTATGTTATTTCATCTCTGAGGGCTTTCTGTAGAAGAGGGAACATTGTAGAAGTTCAGAAAAGGGAAACTGAGAGGGCCAAAATGCTACTAGTCAACCATTCTTGTGTACTGTAACAAACCACCTTGGGTAGTTTATAATTCATTAAACAAGCAAAAATATTGAGTGTTCATTTTGTGTCAACAACTCTGTTAGGTGCCAAAGTTATTAAAATGGGAAGACTGGCTTTGCCTTAAAGGAGCAATAATGATAATTTCTTGCATTTATATTTTCTCACGGTGGCTCAAAGGCAGCAGTACCTGCACCTGAGAGTCAGATGATCCTGGTGATTTGCCTGTTTGGTTAGTAGTATCAGGACTAGAACCCAAATCCCTTGACCCTCAAACCGTTGTTTTTCATTCTAGCACATTGTTCTCCATTCCTGAGTTTCAATTTTAGTTATCACAACTCCAAGGAAAAAGTGAGGCATGTGTGATTATCTCCAGTTGCCACTGCAATCTCATAAGAATGAGGTAGAAGATGGCGCTTGTAGCACAAGTGGCTAAGGCATCAGCCACATACACCAGAGCTGGTGGGTTTGGATCCAGCCTGGGCCTGTCAAACAGCTACTTGGGAGGCTGAGGCAAGACAATTGCTTAAGCTCAGGAGTTTGAGGTTGCTGTGAGCTGTGACGCCATGGCACTCTACCGAGGGAAATAGCTTAAGGCTCTGTCTCAAAAAAAAAAAAAAGAATGAGGTAGAAAAGTACTCCCCATTTTACTGATGACAGAGTGGCTTTGCTCAAGATCAAATATGTGCACGTGGCAAAGACAGGACAAACAACAGTATTTATTAAACATTACTATAGGCCAAAAACCTTTTTTTGCTACTTTTCACAATCACATTGCAAAGTAGGCATTACTAAATATCTCCATTTTAAAGATACTAATGATAGTAATATTTGCCATTTATTCAATACCTAAGATGAGCCAGCTTTAATGCTTTATGTGTTTTAGTGATTTAATGTAAAAGCCTTATAGGTAGATTTCACCTGTTTTGTTTTACATACAGCAGAGAAGCTGTAAGGGTCTTCCACATGTCTATGACAGAAAAAAAATTGAAGCTGAATTCTGAGTCAAAAGCCCTAACTTTTCACTGTTTTACATTTCATTCTTCTTGAGACTTCTTATACACTTGGGTCATTTGTCTCTCAACTTCTTTAGAAACTTCTATGTCTCTGACGATATAAGTAAGGGGTGTAGGGAAGGTGATTATGACAAGATGTTGACCTTCAAGAGGATAAAAATGAGGGTAAAATTGATGAATTATGTGTGAATCTTGGTCCTAGCTCTGGGTACTCTCCCCAGTATTGAGTGCTGACTACATGTACATGTAGGAGGTGCATTTTTCCTCAAATTTAGCATGTTTGGCCCTATAGGCCAGGTTTCCTCAATCTTTAGTCTGCATTCTCCCCTAAGCCTCAAGTTAGTCTTTTAACTAATAGTAATCTAACATTTATGGGTCTGCAAATATGATTGCCAGGGTTGTTTACAGATGGTACAAAGGACTGGCAGAGCATGTACCCCTGCCTCAGGATGAAACATTTCCCATCTCAGATGCCATCATCAACTTCTGAGAAGTACTAAGAGTGTGGCCTTGGGGCCCTTGTATGGAGCAGACATTGGCCATGGTAAGGACAAGCAATGAATTCTCTTGTTGCTATGGTCATTCACATGAAGGAGAAGGAAGGCCTGCATCCCATCTCCTTCCCCTCAGACACATACAGAACTAAATCTTCCTGGGTGAAACATTGTGTGTGTGTTGGGGGTAAGGAGGATTTAGTTGACGGAGTGATGGCAGATGGATTACTCCAAATCATCTTTATTATAGTACAACTAGAAAGCAAAACCAGTGAAAGAATTCCCCCGAAAACTGAATCATGTCTAGGACAATGGGAAGGTCTCAGTGCAGCCAGAGACTCTACAGGGATCTTGACACTCACCAGAGTCAGGACTTCTGACCCGTGGGAACTTGGAGAATGGGTGTTTGGAAACAGGCTTAGGTTGACTACAGTCCCGTCCAGCAGGCATATTGTGCTCTGGAGGTGGCAGCTCATTTGCGGTTCCTGCAAATCAGGCCTCAATTCACAGGCTCAATCACAGTTTCCACTTGAGGCAATTATGCTTCATGGCTTAGTGATGGTGCCAACTGATACTTGTGCAAATTATTCCTCAAATTGTACAGCCCTGCAGAGATGGCAACAACTACCTCCCAGCAGAAAGTGTGCAGACTAAGGAGGTTAGATAATGAAAATCATTTGAATCAAGGCCTTTTAAAAGTCTGCTATGTGACCTTGAACAAGGAAATTCAGTCTGAGCACTGAAGAAAGATATAGGAAAAAGTCTAGTGGATGATTAGGGGTCAGTCGTAATCCACACCACACACAGCATCCTATCAGCTGATGTCAGACTCTGCCCAATTCTCCAGGCAGTCATTACCGCTAACAGTAGCAGCCAGCATTTATTAAGCCTATGTACCAGGTGTGGTCTAAGTATGGTAACCACTGTCTTATGCATCTGCACAGTAGCACTGTGGGGCAGGTTCAACATTGCCAACTTTAAGATACTATAAGGAAACCCCAAGAAAAGAGTAAGTCCTTCCATTCTTTCAGTGCACAAGTTAAAAAACTTGACAAAACTCATGACCTAACTTAGTGAGTGGCAGACCCAGAACGTGAATTTAAATCTTGTGGGTTCTCAGAGGGTACTTAGGAAGCAACCAGCCACCTGTTGGAAAATGGAGCTGAGAGGGAGCAAAGAGAACCTCTGGCATTACTCATATCCTAGCTTAGAGCTCCAAGGCTGAAGATAGGGGTACATTGGTTTCTCTTATTTCTTGGGACCCTAATTGAGATAGCAGCCCCTTGATGAGGAATGAAACCTCTGAGACATCTCCCAGACCTGCTGCAGTGGCCCCGTGCTCCATGTGGTGCAAGGGAAAAAGCAGCCTCAGCCTAAGAGACTTAGGAGACCTGCTGATATCAAACACTGAAGGACGGAGGGACAGCTACATACCTAAACCATAAAGATAGAGTAGACTCTTGAAATGGAAAGCTTCTGGCCACTGGAGCTGACAGATCTGTACTCTAGTCTCCTCCTCTGCCATGTGACAGCAGTGTGGCATCAGCTGAGTTACCTAAGCCTTCTGAGCTTTGGTTTTCTCATTTTTTAAATAAAGATGCTAACTTACCTACTTCAAAACACTGTGAGGAATGAAATGAGGGAATTACTAAAGCACCCACCACAGTATCTGGTATGTGGTAAAATGTTATTATAACATGTATTTGCTCATTCAACAAATATTTATTGAGCATCTTCAATGTGCCAGGCATGCATATAGGTGATGAGATTACAGCACAGGACAAAATAGACAAACCCCTTCCTCTCATAAGGCTTTTATACCAGTGTAAGGAGATAGATGAGCTATGTCGTAAGGAGAAACAAAGCTGGAAGGGGACGGGAGTGCAGGGAAGGCGCACAATTTTAAATAGCTTGGTCAGGGAAATCTTCTCTGAGAAGTGACATTTGAGTCACAACTGAAGGCCATAAACAGACACCCAGAAACTTTCTAGGGGTTCAGGCCAGGCGTGTTCAGCGAAGGAGCTCCAACAAGCAGAGTGAGGGGAAGGGTCAGTAGAAGGAGATGAGTCCTGTGTCCTGAAAGAGCTGGCAGAGAGGGCACATGGACCGGAAGCCAGGAGGTACTGCCCCTGAGAGTTACTATAGGAGAGGCCTTAGTGCAGAGACTTCCTCTGAGCCTTGAAGGGGAAGGAAAGATAAAATGCTCCTTATTCATGGGTTTTGTTTTTCTAATTACAAATGCTTATAGTGGAAAAATTGGCAGGTTCCATAAAAATGTAAAGAAGAAAATGAATTCTCTACAATACTGGCACCCAGAGGCAACCACAGTTAACAATGTAATACGGTTTTCTTTCTGTCTCTGGTGTATCTTGTGTTCACTTGCCTAAATGATTTGTTGCTACTTTAACATCATCCTTTTATAATGACACCAAGCCCTACCCCATATGATAGTTCTCTCCAATATTTTTGAGAGCTCCTAATGCGGTGTGTCACATAATGTCACAAACCCATCTGTCCACTGTCGTCACAAGTAGGGCTGATAGAGGCCAATGAAAGGACCCTTTGCTGGGGATGTTCTTTGTGGGTCCCCAGCTTCCTCAGCTGCCGTCGCCTCTGATGCCCTTGGAGTTATGGAGAGGTGCTGCGTTTCCTGCAAAGATTGACACAGTGTCATCTCAGCTCTGTGCCAGATATGTCACCTACATTCCAAAGCACTAGTACGAGGACCCCTTGAACTTCTCAGGAAGGTTTCTTGCCTCTGCTTTCTATTAATATTATAGCAACTCTCCAACTTCAGCTGAAAATAGCCACCTCCTTGGGGACCAGTCCAGGCTTCTTCCCTCCACAAGTTCTCTCCTCAAACCTCAGAAAAAAAAAAAAAGAAAGAAAAGAAAGGCCTGTCCCTGCTTCCCAAGGCATGGCCAAATACATCCCTGAACCAGAACAGTGAACATCTGTATTCAGGCTGACTGTGACTCTACAGTTTTAGGTTTATGTTGATTTTCCCAAAACAAAGCAAAAGTCTGCCCCAGGGGTGAATTAAATTCTCAACCTCTAACAAACTGCTAGCAATTTATCTCTTTCCCCAGCTTTCCTCACCTTCTCATCCTGTTTCCAAAACCTTAGGGTGCAACTCAGCCAGGGATATTATCTAGTGTTAAAGATGGTTAGGATTTAGGTAAAAGGTTAGAATGGGAGAAGGGATTCTGGGGAGAGAAACAACTCTATCCAGCAAGGTTTAGCAGCATTGTGTGCTGTGTCCTGGGAACAGTGGGGGGGACCAGTCAGGCTGGAGCCAGAGTGTGGAGAAGAGAGGGCGCTGGTGGGAGAGGGCAGCTGGGGATGGTGGTAGAGGGAGAGCTGTGACACGTGGCGGTGCCCTGGGAAGATGGACTGCTGCATGTGAAGGGGGCAGGCTGCAGGCTGGGAGGCACGGTGGGGAGACCTTGGCAATAGTCCAGATAGGATTTGATGACAGGCTGAGGGGCAGTAGTGGCAGCAGGAATGGGGGTGGGAAAGGATTGGTTGGGGGATAACCTAAAATGATTTGAAAAATGATGAACTATGGGAAATAAAACACAGGGAGATGGGAGTTATGATTCAGTGTTTTCCAGCTGCAGTGCCTGGAAGCGTGCTACAGGCACTCAGCAGGACAGCTAGATGCCCAGGGAGAGCTGGCTTGGGCGTAAGAAGGTGAATCTGGCTTCAGGCACACTGAGTCTCATTTGTGCAGTTGGCCATCCAATGGACACTTAGAGTTGAGGCAGAGGAGGGACGCTGAGGCTAAAGGTAGATGCACTTTGCCCTCTTATAGGACAAAGCCAATGTCATGGACTTTCTCCTTGGGAGAGCCTAGAGCAGTGGTTCTCAACCTTACTAATGCTGTGACCCTTTAATACAGCTCCCTGTGGGTTAAGAACTGCTGGCCTAGAGGGAGGGGAAAGAACTAGACTCACCTCCTTCCTGCTCTCTGGGAGAGAGCAAGCAGATCACCCCGCAGTGCAGCCCTGCACCCACAGTTCCATAGAGCCTGTGCATTTGTGTTAGTATTGTTCATCTTTGCACATAGCAAATCCCTCCAGACACATATTTTCCACAGACTGTACTCTCCTCCACGACAGGGACCTCCATCTTGTTCGCAGATGGATCCTGGGCCTCTGGAATAGTGTCTGGTGCCAATACACACTCAGCAAATATCTGGGTATTGTTAAATGAATCAGATAAATACATACACACTTACCAGTGTACATATAAATCTACACACACACACACCCCACCACCTACACTTAATACACCCCAATCCACCTCTGAAAGGGGGTCCTGGCCGGGAGGACCTCTCCAATCTGCCCCCACTGCCTGTTCTAGAGAGGCAACAGTGCACCCTCGGGCCAGTGTACCCTGGTGTCCCTGGGCTCCTTCCTGGAGCAGGCCCCAAACCCTCCCCTCCAGCCTTAGGACAGCCCACCTCCTTTTCTCAGCTCAGTCAAAACAAAGAGGTTTTCTAAAAGATCTTTACTAAGAGCAAAAACAGAAAAAAACAAACTAAGGGACTGCAAGCTCTTGAGCAGGAGAGTTGACAGAGCCCAATCCTGTCCTGCACTATCTGCCACAGCCTGGCTGGGCTGGTGGGGTGACAGCCAGGGAACCCTGGCATGGAGGCTCTGCCAGCAGCCCAGAGGCCCAGCCTGAGGGCGGGAGGTGGATGCAGCTGCTCAGTCTGGGGGAATCCTCTCTTCTGCTGCTGGTGCTCTCAGGGCAGACCCTCCTGCCATTCCGGCCTACATGTGCTCGCTTCGGCGGCACATATACATTCTGGCCTACAGCTAACTGCAATTTTACACCCTCCTTGCCATCTGTTATGCCCTAGGCTGTAAACTAGGCTGTTCCAACCCAAACCACTTAGTCGGACTGTGTCAATCCCCAGTTTAAAATCCCAACAATCTTTGTTCCTTCCTAGAGCCCCAGGCTGTGCTCAGAGTGGCTCCAGCCTCCTCTCAGCCCCATTCCACTCCACTCCTTCATGGGGCCTCCAGATCTATTTGCAAAGCAGTTCTGAGTGACATGCCAGAGTCCAGGAAAAAAACCCAGTCCTTTCCAGCCCTGGCTACTTACACCCTTGCAGCCTACCCACCTCCCCCCATCCCACCACCCCCACACACTAGTTATTCCCAAGGCTTTGTTCATCCAGACACCTCAGATGACTCCAAATCAGACTCTGGACCACTGTGTCAACGTCATCAATGCCTGTGGATCAAAATGAAAATTCCTAAGCTCAGCCAAGACCCGCTGAATCAGAATCTCTGCAGTGAGGCCCAAAAGCCAGTGCTCAAAGCAATCTGGGGAGCAATTCTCACAGTCCGAAGTCCAAGAAGCACTGCCCCAAATCTACTAAATCCCATATACAGCCCAGTGCCTACATAATAATAACAATAGCTAAATCATTTACTGAGCACTTAATATATGCCAGGAAATATTTCCAGGTATTTAACCCTCACAACAACACAGTGAGGAAGGCACGCTGGTAGCCCCACTCCACAGTAACAGCCAGTTGGTGGGAAATTCAGGGATAGAGCCCAGGCCCTGTGACTTCTAAGCCTGAACATGACCACCACAGTTTCCCCAGTACACAGGAGCGCACACTCACACTGAGTCTGATGCCTACGGCAAACAGAACCCCACCCCTTAGATCTGCACACCAAAAAGAAGACTGAAGACCAGGGTGTTTCTGAGGTCCTTGGTTTCTCTCTCATCCCAAGTCTGGTCTGCAGTCTGTGAGCTGAGAGCTGAGAGCCAGCAGCCACAGCCAGCAGGGCTAGGGAATTGGCAAGCTGCGGCCCCAGGACTTTGGCACTATCCTCGGGCCCCAAGACTCAGTACTGCCTGCTGCAGTGAGTGTGCCCACTGCAGGCCTCAATTGCTGGCGGCCCTGAACCCTGCTTGCAGGCCCCCACTGTCCAGCATGTCCTGACTCCTTAAGAACTGAGCCCCCGGCAGGGCCCTCCCGAACACCACAGCTAGAGAGCAGATGTGCTCACAGCTCTCTCGGAAAACTAGTCTTCTTAGGAATCCTGCCATGGGGGAAAGGCAGAAGTTGGGGGAGGACTGGAAAAACAACCCGAATACCATAACACAGAAAAGTGATCCAAATAAAAAGCAGCAACTGTGTATCTGGAAGGAATAAACTGAGGAGGGGAAAGGCGCGGAGTTGTGCAGTGTGGCCGCGAGGCTGCCAGCCTTGGCAGCTAGGGCTGGCGGCTGGGCAGCAGCCACCGACTGGCCACAGGGCTGCTCTGGCTGGGGGCTGGGGTGTGAGAAGAGCAGAGTCTGAGATGACTCAAGGGCATGAGGTGTACACTGGAGCCAGCAGCATCCTCCTTCCTGGGGCTCCAGGTGCTGGATTCTACAGCCCCTGGAGGCCACAGAGAGGGTCTCAAAGGGGACTCACAACCTATCTGGAGGGTCCTTCTCACCCTTCTTCCCCTGAAGAGTCTGCTTGAGATCATGGAAAGAGCCAGAATTATGCCTGTTCTCACTGACATTCTGAGTGTGGGGCAAGAAGGTTTCTCAGAATAGAGCCAAGAGGCTCTGACAGTGGAGGGAAAGAGTAGGAAAGATTTATTCTGGGGCCGTGCAATGCACAATCACAGCACCCAGGAGCTCACCCAGCTCTCTCCTGACAAGCATTGTGATCTTAGACAAGTCACTTCTTATTGAGGCCACATCTCCTCATCATAAAATGGCACAGTTAAGCTTGCTTCCAGGCACCTTAGGCTCAAACAGTCTTAGCAGTTTTTTTTTACCAGTCTTGCTAAAGACAGTGAAATGCTTTTGTAAGCAGGAAATGCTATCAACTCCTACTTCCCTCCCAACCTGGGCACCAACTGCAGAAACGAGCATTTATACATAATGGTGCATATACTTCTCTGAGGCAGGTATTATTCCCATTTTATAAATAAGGGAAATAAGGCTCAGGGAGTTAGGAACTCTGAGAACTAGTAGATGCAGGAGTTGAACCACTCTGTGTGCCTGTGCCCTCTCTGCTAGGAGGCAAAGAGAAAAACTCTTTTTTTTTTTTTTTTTGGAGAGGCAGAGTCTTGCTTTGCTTTATCGCCCTCAGTAGAGTGCTGTCGCGTCACAGCTCACAGCAACCTCCAACTCCTGGGCTTAGGTGATTCTCTTGCCTCAGCCTTCCGAGTAGCTGGGACTACAGGCGCCCGCCACAATGCCTGGCTATTTTTTTATTGCAGTTTGGCCAGGGTTGGGTTCAAACCCACACTACCCTTGTTATATGAGGCTGGCGCCCTACCCACTGAAGAACTCACTGTAGCCCAGTAACCAGGGATAGGCAGTGAACTGGTGAGCCCAGTGAAGAGCTGATGTCCAGAAATCCTGGCACAGGAGACTAGCCAGGGATGCTGGCAGCAGGTAGCAGGGACTCTCTTTGGGATCCGGCCAGAGTGGGAGGCTTGGTAGAGTGAGGTGTGCTCAAACCTGAAGGAATGGAAGCCCCAGTGCTCCCATGAAAGCCTGAAGGCTGGCATGTCAGCCAGGGCCGCCAGGAAAGGCAGAACCTAGGTGCCTAAGGGTACGAGGGCACTGAAATTCACCACAAGGAAGGTCGCCAGGCAGAGCCTGCGGAAACAAGCAGGGAGAGCTGAAAGGAGGTCAGCCGAGCATCAGAGCGTTGAGCAAGGTAGGTGAGGAGCTGGATCCTGCACAGGCCATCCAGGCATAAAGGGTGGCCCAGGAGCTCACCCAGTTGGCCCGGGAATAAAATCTGCAGCCATTGCTGAGGCCTCTTCTCACGTCACCCACCTGCTCTGTGAGGCTGAAGGGGCCTCTCAAGACCTGGGCTCTAGCACAGAAGGCGAGACGGCAGTATGTCAAGGATGTGAAGTTGTGGAATAGGGTTTTAAAACCTACCTGCTAGTTATGTGACCTTGGAGTATACTCTTAACCTCTGTGCTCAAGAGTCAAAGTCTGGATAGGAGCGGGACAGAGGATGACTTCTCTCTAAGTCCCCTCCCCCTTCTTCATGGAGCCTGCATCTCTGACAAAGTTTTGGGGCGACTCCCTTCCCAGCACCCTGTAGCTTTATATGTGCCTTCCTGACAGTTATGGCCACTGCTTTCAGGGCCATTGGCTTCTTAGAGACACCCCAGTATGGGGCTTGACAGAGCGGCTAGTTAAGTGTTGAGAAATGAAAGAGTGACAAGATGAGCAAAATTTTCATCAGGGGTCTCTTAAAGCAGGTAGTGGCCAATCTGGGTCTTAGAAGAGTTGATGTATCTTGGATTGTACTTTTTATTTAAAGAAAGCAAAGTGCTTCCTGGTTCCTAATTCTTGGGCTTAACCAAAGCAGTCCCCAAATGTTAGAATTTTTAACAACATTTATATAAGGTTGTTTCAAAAGTTTTGTCTGTTTTAATGTCATGTGTTTTTGTAGCTCCATATCTCAATAAATATTTATTCTACTGTGTCGTGGTATATACTGATCGATGGAGAATTTTGTACTCTATACACGGATGCTGTTCATTTTTTTCTACTTCTAATTTTTTTTATTCTTTTCAGCCTATTACTATATGATGTCATTAAGCAATTTTCGGCCAATTTTTCTCTATGAATTCAAATTGAACCAAAGCGCTGCCGAAACAGCTCGAAAAATTAACCAGGCATTTGGCAATGAGAGTGTTAATGAACACACTGTTCGTCATTGGTTTGCAAAATTTCGTTCTGGAAATTTTAGCCTTGAAGATGATCCCCGAAGTGGTCGATCTAGAGTAATCCAGGACGAGGATTTGAGGACCCTGGTGGAGACTGACCCACCAGAAATGGTGCGTGGGATGGCGGAAGAACTGGGTGTCAGCTCCCATGTGGTTTTTGATGATTTAAAATGTATTGGAAAGCTCAAAAAGTGGGTGCCCCACAATTTAAACGATAGGCAAAAATTGTCACGTTTCGAGGTTTGTTCTTCATTGTTTTGCACAACCAAAACAATTCTTTTTTGGATTGGATCATCATGTGTGATGAAAAGTGGATTCTCTATGACAATAGGAAATGTTCAGGACATTGGTTGGACACCGATGAGCCACCCAGGCACTTCCTAAAGGCGAAACCCCACCAAAAAAAAGATTATGGTTACTGTATGGTGGTCAGTGGCTGGTGTGATTCACTATAACTTTCTGCAACCAGGCCAAACCATCACAGAAGAGTCCTATTGTGAGGAAATCGACGAAATGTACTGAAAGTTGCGTCAGCAGCAGCCAGCACTGGTCAACAGAAGAGGTTCGATCCTGCT
>CAUYPK010095326.1:0-19878 GCA_963574355.1 Loris lydekkerianus | reverse complement strand
CCTGGAGCTTTGTCGAGGACCCGTACAGTGCTATGGCCTGAGAAACTGGGGACCTGTTTGGTGTGGTGGGGCTAAGTGGTTCTGTCTTGTTTTCAGCTGGTCTCTGTTCAACCGTAGTGAAACAGTTACTCTGGGTTGAAGGCTCAGGGGGCCTGCATTTCCGTCCCAGATCTGTTCCGTGGTGATTGCCACCTGAGTAGATGCCCAGCCTCCTCTGGTTTCCCAGGGAGACAGGGAGTCTGGCTTCAGAATATCCGAGAGTGAGCCCTATTGTTGCTAAAAGACAGCTGCTGCTCTGTGCCTCAGGACACCACCACTCCAGTGTGGTTCCCTCTCAGCCGACCATCTTCTCCTCACTCTCGTGCCCTAGAGTCAGCACTGACCAGCAGCAGTTTAGGCCCTTTTGTTTGTATCCTTGGGGTCGCAACTTGCCTCAGCAGGGTTGATGTGTGTTCTTTAACCTTCTCTCTTGGTACAGCTCAAATCCACCAGGTTATTTGCTAAATTTCTGTCCTTTAACTCTCCTTCTGGATGGGAGCCTAGTTCTGGAGGCTGAGAAGTGCTGTCAAGTTCAGTGTCTGGTGAGGGCCTCTTCATAGACGGTGTCTTCTTATTGTGTCCTCATGGTAGAAGGGGCTAAACTCTAGTATTTCTTGAATGCCTACTACCAGGTTCCACAATACTAGTTGCACATGTTATCTCATTTAAATTTTGCAATGACCCTATGAGTTGAGTATTTCTGCTCCTATTAACAGGCGAGAAAATGGAGAAATAAAATAAAATACTTGGATTATTTGGGTTTGTATGCCAACTCCTTACTTACCAGCTATTTGTTTGAACATGAACAAATTTCTTAACTCCTCCAACTATCAATTTGCTTATTAGCAAATTGGGAGTAATAACAGTGTATTTATCAAAGTGTTGTCAAAAGATCAATTGAGATGATCTATGTTGAGCCCGTGGCCCTGTACGTGGCTTTATTAAAAGTCTCAGTGAAGGATAGGTATTTTAAATTATCATCACAGAGGCTAAGAAACTTGTCCAGGATTGATTACTGTTCTGTGTGACTCCAAGGCATACTTGGATATTTTTTAAAACCAGAGCTCTCATTTAATAAGCTACAGGCAAATTTGCAAAATAAACAAAGGTGTTGAAACAGCATGTATTATAAATAAATAAGTGAAGGTCAGCCTTACAATCAAAGGAATTCTCAAAATTATGAGGAGATGAGTAAATGTGTCTAAACTTAAGAAAAAAATACTCAAGAGTTTTGAAAACTGATATATGAAGTCAGTCCACCAATTTCCCTTTCTTGGATTTTTTTTTTTCATAGTTGGTTTTACTTGGGTATTTTCTCCCAGAGCTTTTGACTGCTTTTAGAGTTAGCCTTCTGTCTTTTCAATGATCAACTTTTCAACCACTGCCCATTTGAACTCTGCTGCTTTAACAATTACAAAATTTGGCAGAAGTCATTCTATTATGAACCCTGAAATCTAACTAAATTCAAGTTTAGCTTCTACTAGGAACCCCAATCTGAGGTTGGGAGGGAGATTCAGCTGAAAAGGAGAAGGTGAAACATCTGCTTAATGTTTATCTGTTCTCTATTGAAACTATTTTTTGATCATTTCTTTCAATTTGTGCTTTTGAGCTTCAGGCTCATTCCTGAAATTCATGAGTGACACTGACATTGCTTTAAGACACAGCTGTTAAGTGTCCGGTAACATTGTCATTTGGATTTTAGCTTTCTTTATTCTTTCTGTAGGGACACACTTCCTTGTTATATCCAACCCTAAGAAACCACTTTTTCTGGTTGTAGCTAAAACTTAAGCATACATAACCATCTAAGGTCAAAGAGGACGGGAGAACCTGCCAAGTGTGTGCGGTAAGATGTTTCTGAGGGTAACAGGCAGGAGGAAGAAGCTTGTTTGTCTAGGTTTTTGCTTAGAGAATCCTGACTTTAAATTCTCACTACAGTTAAAGGGGCAACCATGAAGAAACTTGCACAGACCCTTTTCCGATGTGTTCTTGCCAAACCTGTATCATTGCAAAGTTCATCTATGACCTGGAGTCTGAGCTCTGTTGATTTCTCAGTTTATTTTGCTTTGGGTCCTGGAAGATTCCCACACCTTTCCAGATCACGGTTAGCTGCAGTTAGTGCTGAGGGTAGCAAAAGCAAGTCACCCTGGGAGCTTGTGACAGAGCTGTATTAGAATTTATTCATTCCCCTCTCTCCTACCTTTACTTAATCTGCTGGGCTGTGGCTGTGGCTGCTTCCTCATGGCTAAAGCAAAGGCGATTACTCATTTTATTAAAGTACATGCCTGGGATGGCTGAGCCTTCTGGAAGGATAGATGCATCACAATTACTTGTATTTCCTGTCTGTATTCAGGAGAGTTGATTCAGTGTACTGAGAGCTGCTTTATCTGGATCAGAGTCTGGAGTTTAGAGCCAGGGTGTCCAACCCGTAGCCTGCAGGGCACATGCAGATCATTTGAGGCCTGTTTTGCTTATCCTTGCTGTGGGATATTGTGAAAATTATGCATAGTCTTTTGTGTTTCTTGCTTATTAGCTTTTGTTAGCATGTAGTTAATGTGTGACCCAAGACAACTCTTCTTCCATCATAGAGCAGAAAAGCAAAAAGTTTGGACACCCCTGGGTCGAGCGCCACTACCTTTTGAAAGGGTCTCTGAAAGCCTCTAATAAATGTCCCCACATTTAGTTTCTGTTATGTGTGGATCAACCTGTTACTACATGTCCCCATATGACTTTACACCGTCTGGGTTGTAGTCAAGTGAGAGAGGTTGTGCTGGCTCAGAACAGGCAGACAGCACACTGCTTATGCTCAAGAGTAGATTAAACTAGCAGGTGCTATTTCATGAGCGAGGAACTTCAGTTGGGGAACATGGAAAAGTTCTGGAGATGGATGGTGGTTAGTGATGGTTGAACTAAAACATGAATGTCTCTAATGTCACTGCTTAAAATGGTAAATTGTATGTTGTGTATTTTTTCTCACTGTTGTGTTAATTTACTGGGGCTGACGGAATTAAGTTCCACAGACTGGGTGCCTTACACGACCAGAATTCATTTTCTCCCAGTCCTGGAGGCTGAAAGTCTGAAAGCAAAGTGTTGCAGGCTCAGTTTCTCCCAACGCATTGCTCCCTGGCTTACAGACAGCCACAGTATTCTCACAGTATTCTCTCCGTGCTCCTGTCCTGATTTCGTCTCAACTTGAAACCAGTCGGGTTGCATTAGGACCCACCTGCATGACCCCATTTGACTTCATCAGCTCCCAAAAGGCTCCTTCTCCACATACAGCCACATGGTGAGCAATGGGGCTTCAATGTACAAAATTTCAAGGGGACACAATTGAGCTCCCACCAATAACAATCACAAAGGGGGGAGGTTGATCCTGGTTATCAGAAGCCAAAAACCTTGAACTTCTAATCCAAAGGTTTCTCAAACAAGCATGAGAATTGCCTTTAAGCTTTTTCAGAATTCACATGCATTAGGCAGACTCTTCATACGTAGACCAAAGAATTCTGAAATGCCTGCCTGGGAGCAGAGCCTGGCAGGACAGGAGGATAGCAGAATGGATCCTGGTCACATTCATAGCTAAAACTAGAGCGAAAAACAACAGGATCTGCTTGGGAATGATAATTGTATTTGATATTTAAAAATGACTTGTATAAACATAGATTATGTTGTCCCTACCCACAAATCACTTATATGTCCCTGGATAGGTCTGAGAGAGAAAGAATTTTATGTGGCTGGGCAAGGTCAAGGTAGAATAAAGCTAACCTCCCCTGGGTTGGGGTGGGAACCACTGTGATGCTTTCCCACCGGGTTGAGGTTTCCAGGAGCTGGGTTTCTCCCTCTTGCCCTGTCTGTTCTCCACTGCCCCAACCAGTATTGTCCTTAAATGGTGAATGGACAATGATGTCCTTGGTGAGCCTCATTCTATTTAGGGTGGGTAAAGATTAATCATCATGTCCTGAGACATGGCATAGTGAAACAAGGGTGAAACAGACGTCAAAAACCCTTGCCTGGTTTACTTGCTCTACCACTGGTAAACTTGGTGATATTAAACTGTCTCACTCCCTTGAACCGTAGTCTCCTCATTTGCAAAATATGGGATACATGCTCGACATCAATAACGCGTAGTGGTTACAAATCCAGGCTTGAGTCCGAGAACCCTGGGAGAGTCATCATCTTGGATAAGTTATTTTGTTCTCAACCCTCGATTTCTTTGAAATGGGGAAAATAATAGTTGTTGCGAGGATTGAGTGAGAACATGCTTGCTAACCCCAAGCACGTCATGAGGACCTACCACTATTATCAAGGTCATTCCAAGTTCAACCTTCCACTACCAGTTCAGAGCATACTGGTTCTATGATTCTAAATCACAATTAAGAGAATTCGATCTCATTAGACGAGTAATGGTCTTCTGAAAGAAGTATGGAGGTACGAGTGGGAGTAGTTAATCGAGATTCTTGGCCTGAGATTTATAAAAGTTGGAAAAAGGCCACCACCTCAGCAACATACAAGGTGTCCCAAAAGTCACCATACATAGGGGAAATGGGAAATTGTTGCTAAATAGACCTTTATGTACAAAATATTCATTATGAAATTTTACAAAGAAGTGGCAACACATAGAGAATGTTTTATAAATATTTTATAAAATTTTGTAACAAGTATTTTATAAATGTACATTTATCTATAATTTCCCATTTTCCCTCTGCATGTCAACTTTGGGGTGACTTTTGGGACATCCTATAGTAGACTTTGATAGTGAGTTTGGGTTGACTTTATTGTGCACTTGCCCAATACCCACAGATCAGTGCCAGTAGCTTTGCTGAGGTAGAATCTAGGTCAGGTGGTCAACATTCCCTGAAATGGCTCCCACCCTGTTAGATGTCTCTGAGAAGAGAAATGCCCCCATTTCGTCCAGGTGATGAACCAAAGAAACCAAAGTACTAAAGGGAAAAAGAAAATAAAAGGGGTTACAACATTGCAGCTATGATGAACTAGAAGAAAGAAATCCACACATTTCTTCCTGAGAACACAAAATTAAAAGCCAAAAAATTAGAAAATAGAAAGATTGCCCCAGAGTTCTCCCAGCCGCTGCTCTCCTTATAACATTTGTCAGACAGGAAGAAAATCAATGGCTTCATTAGAACAGCCGCAAAGCTCAGGGGATGTAAACTGAGCACAGCCAGATTCTCATGGTCAACTGGACGACACACGCCTCATGCAAATGCTAGGCGTGGGCGGTCTGGGTCCTTTCTCTTATCCACAGAGCTGCTGAACACAGCTCACTTCTTTGGGCTTTTGTTTCTGCTTCTTTGAAAGACGAGTCTGGCCCTAGTTGTTTATTTCAACAAAGGGCTGCAAAAATAAATGTCTTCAGAGCTGTTTAGAGGAGCAGATGGAAGGTAGACTTCTAGGCAAGTGGGGAGATTATAGAATTTTCATGCTAAATTATGGTGGCTTTCGGTAAGTGGTTTCAAAACTAGAAAGAAGTAGATAACTGATTGTACTGAAAAACGTTTTCAGAGAATCAGCTTCAGTAGCCCAGCTGGGAAACTTGGAGAGCCAGATGAATGATGGGGACAGTAGGGTGGGGAAGAAACTCAATCTTCCTTTCGGAAATTTCTAAGTTAGGGAAACAGGGGTAAAATGGAAAAGAAAATATAGAAATATTTAGCCCTTAGCTGCTAAATCTTCTTAAGTTTCAAGAAAGGACGACTCTTTGGACTCAGTTACTAAGTAACCTGCAATTCAACAGGGTAGTTCTCTAACCAGGAGCGGTCCCCAATTTCGAGTCCAGATAGCCCTCAACTGAATTTAAAATGTAACGCCACAACCTACCCAAGAGGCCCAGTGTATCAGGAAAAGTGGCCAACATTGTGCTGGAGGTCTGTTGCTGGGACCTGAGCTGTTAGGACAAGACAGGTGTCAGTGGGGGAACACGTACTGGGCTGAGGGACTGGACAACATTCAAATGGGGCAAGTCATGGCCTGCTCCCTCAGTGGTAGACTTCAAACTATCACATTTCCAACCAAGCAGCAGGGATCATAAAAGACAGCTCAGGCCATTCATTGGGAGGACATGACCTTGAGAAACCAGGAAATGTCTGAGCTCCCCTATCCTTGGACCCTGCTGGCTGGGCCCCCTTTCCCTGGCATGCAAAGAACTTAAGAATCAACACAGAGAATCCTCAGAAGGCAGCTCCGTGTGGGAGACTGAGAGGCTAGAAGGAGGCAAGAGGAGAGTGTCTGTGGGCAGAGCTGTCTCCTAGTTTGCTTTGGTGCTTTCTCTAATGTTAAAAACATGACTTCTCTGTCTTGGTCCATCCAAGTGGCTATGAAGCAATACCATAAACTGAGTGGCTTAAACAATATGCATTTATTGCTTGTGGTTCTAGAGGCTGGGAAGTCTAAGATCTAGGAGCCGGCACATTTGGGGTCAAGTGAAGGTGGGTTGGCTGTGTCCTCACACAGTAGAAGGTGTGGGCAGCTCACTGTAGCCCCATTTATGAGGACACTGCACCTTCATGACCTACTCACTTTGAAAAGCCCCACTTCACAATACCATCACCTTGGGCATTAGGATTTCAACTCAGGAAGCATTCAGATTATAACACCCTTCATCCCTGCCAGGGCTCACATTCAGGTTCATACCTTTGTCCATGATGGTTGCAGGGCTTCTCCTGAGAGCCTCGTGTCCCTTCTGGAGAGCGGGGCATCATACTTGCAGTGGCCGTGCTACCCACAAGTGTGAGAACCTGGGCCATGAAGAACCGAGGGAGACAGATAACTAGTGTCAGAAAGTTGGGCAGGCTTAGCCCCACAGAGAAGTAAACAAGAAGAAAACAAAACCCTCAGGCCCCGCCGATAGGAGGAGGAGGAGGATGCTCTTTCTCCCTTCCTTCTGCCTGTGGGACACAGGGGCCAGCTTTTCCCACACAGTTTTATCCAACTTTGTTTGGGTTTCCCTGGGCAGGAACGGGAGCCAGAGGCAGAGGGCCAAAGTGGCAAATCATACCTTGAAATGGGGACACGGAGTTCCTGTGCTGAGGAGCTATATGACTGGGGCCTTCTCATTAAGAGATTCTGAAGAGACCTCTCACACTGAATGGGTTTCCCAACAGGCAGGAGGAAGGAACCTTACGTGTTGTAGGGTTTCGCCAAGTGGCCTTTTTGGTGGTCTTGGGCAGGTTGCACAGGGGAAATCTCCAAGTCAAGTCAAAATTGAACCAGCTTGTGAAGCAGGTCACATTTAGCCTCCTCCCACCCGTTCCTCCCCAACTGTTGGAAGCACCCAGGGCCTCGGCAGCCAATGTCAGAGGTCATCTCTGACAGCCATGACCCTGAGGCATTGACTTCAGCAGGCATTTTAGAGCTGCAAGGCTCCTCATAGGTTAGCTAATAATAAATACTGTTTTCCAGTGGGAATGAAATATCCCCACAGGTCATGGAATTTGACCATTGTTCAACACCAGCAGGGCCAAGGCCAGAGCTCAGTATCCTGATCTGTTCTGCCATTTTGTATTTTTAAAGACAGGAGCAGAGTCCTGATGGGGCAAGGCTTAACATTGCACTTAAATGTAGAGATGTTTGTATTTGACTGCCTTGATCAACTAAGGCAGTGTGGCTGTACATGAGAAAGGGCAAAAACTTTAAAGCAATCTGCAACTACTTAAGAAATGCCATCTGAATACATCAGCTGGCTTTCTTCTCTGCTCTGGGCCACTTTTCTTGGTCCAGTCCTTTCTCTGCTCCTTTGCTTCCCCTTACCTGATGCCTTTGCATAGTCTCGGATGTTTGAGTGGCTGCCAACCTCGAGGGTACTTAGGGCAATACAAGTTGTATCTGAATGTTAAAAAGAAAGGCAAGGCTTCTGTATATGCTCCTCAACATCTTCTCAGACATAGTGTAGTGTTGATGTTCTTACTACTTTTAGGTGGATCTTAGGATATTTAATCTTGCTTGGGAGAGTCTGAGATCCCAGCAATCACTGCAGCTGGTGTCCAGTCAATCTTGCTGCTATGTCCTGACCGTGAGTCAGTGTCCAGGAGGGAACCCTGCATGGTCTTCACATGCCTGGGCTGGGGCAGACAGTCTGGCACCCAGGAGGACTCAGATTCTCCTTTGAGGGGACAGTGAAGGATGATGGCACTGGTCAGCAGCTGGTGTCCAAGTTTGGGTTTTGAAGGGTTGACCAGTGAAGGACATGCCTCCAAGAGACTGGTGGCAAAAGGGCACAGCTACTAGCATGGTTTGAGACCAAACTGAGGGAGCAACAGAAGCTTGGAAATGACATTCTGATGCCAAGACTAGAGGGCAGGAGTAAGAACAGATTTGGGATCCAGGTGCCAAACTGAAGAAGACCTGGGAAAAGAAGGGCCAGGTCACCCTGTGGCCAGTGCTGCCTGGCAGGCTAGTGCCACCTTGGCGTGGACTTGCACTGGAGGGAGACTCTGATCACACATCATTTATTGTTCCTGTAACACATGGGAGGGCACCCTTCTCCTCTGTCCCTGACTTTCTCCACTCCCACCCCCAGCACCCCGTTTGAGGCTCAGCTCTTGCTTTTCCAGCTGCAGAGATGAATATGGAGAGCCCTGGTGCAATCAAAATCTCTGGCGGCAGCCTCATCGTGGCAGCTGCTCTGAGGACATTCCAAGGGAACAGCCAGGCATTTGGTTCAACATCATTTCATTATAATGTTGATGAGGAAAATAAAAATCACTTCCTGGCCAGGACCACTGCCTGTATAGAGTTGGCATACTCCCCTGAGGGCAGGGAGTTCTCTGGGTGCTCCAGTTTCTTCCCACATCCCCAAACTGGGCACATTAGCTTCATTGGTGTGTCCCAGAGGGAGTGAGCACAGGTTTGTGTGAGTGTGCCCTACGATGGGATGGCCGTCTGGCCAGGTGGCTTCCTGCCTTCACCCTGAGCTCTCAGGATAGGCTCTGACCACCCAAGACCCTAAACTGGAATAACTCAGCAAATATTATAATGACCTTCCATTTTTTAAATTAATCTTCTTTAAATGTGTATGTAGCTTATATTTATTTCAATATTTAATTTTAGAATTCTTTGGTCTTTATTTAGAAGTTTGGTGATGTTTTAGTAGCTATGAGTGTGCCCTAGGAGCTTAATTCTTGTTTCTAGCAATTTATCTATAGCAGAGATTCTCAACTTGTGTGCCATAGCATACTGGTGTGCAGTGAGAGGATCTTAGGTGTGCTGTGAAAAATTTTAAAGATCACTAATTAAATTATTTTAGAAAGAAGTTCAAAGCACAGTAAGTATATTCTTTCCTTTTTTAAATCAACATCAGTTAAGTGTGTCATGAAAGTTTAACTTTCAAGTGTGCTGTGAGATAAGAAAGTTTGAAAAACACTGGTCTGTAGGAAAATTGGTTCTATTATGTGTCGTTTTGTTCAAAGTCACAGTTTCCGAGAACCTACGGTTGTTATGATAATGTCTGCCACGAAAACCCCTGAGAGTTTGCCATGTAAATGATTAACAACAATATCGGGTTCTTGGGGTTCATTTGCAGCAAGTAAAACCACTTCTGCAGTTGTGGTCTAAGTCCAGATGGGATGGGATGGGATGGGAATGCCCAGATCATAGGCCATTGTGTGGACAGGAAAATTGCCTTCCAAAGATGCCATTGTCCTCATCTCCAGAATCTGTGAATATGTTACCTTCTATGGCAAAAGGGATTGTCTAGGTCAACATTCTCCAGAGAGAGAGAACTAACAGAACATATATGTAGGTTTGAAGATGATTAATGCAATGACTGAGAATAAGTACCTAATTCCCTTAATTATCATCCCTTAACTATGATCACTTAATTAAGCCACTTGACACCCCATCTTGCCTATTGTAGGGACTTCACAAATGTGATTAAGGTTAAAGATCTTGAGGTGGGGGAGTGGATGAGATTGCGCAAGTGGACCCAATCTCATCACATCAGTCCTTCGGCATGGAGAACTTTTCCCAGTTGGGATCAGAAGAAAAGATGCGGCAATAGTAGTGTCAGAGAGATGACACACTGCTGGCTTTGAAGATGAGGAAGGGGCCATGAGCCAAGGAGTGCGGGGGCCCCTAGAAGCTGGAAAAGACAAGAAAACAGTTCCTCTGCTGGAGCTTCCAGAAAGAAACACAGCCCTGTTGACACCTTAATTTTATCCCAGTCAGACCCATGTTAGACTTCTGACATACAGAACTATCAAATATGAGTTACGTTGCTAAATTTGTTACAGCAGCAATAGAAAATGAATATAACCGTGGAAAGTTTTACGACTACCCTTAAAACAGTCAATTTTGAATGCAGCTGACCTGTGGTATGGTTGCTTTTTTCAGCATATTTTTTAATGAGCCCAGGAGTAAAGAGGCATTAATGCCTATATCAGTGGTTCTCAACCTTCCTAATGCTGCAACCCTTCAATATAGTTCCTGTGGGTTGTGACCCACAGGTTGAGAACCGCTGGCCTATATGGTTACCCTCACCCCTTCAGGAATAACCACCAGCCCAACCAGTGGCACCCCAGAGCAACTGTATGACATCATGGCTCTGTATGGAATCGTCTAATTACAAAGAGAAATATAAATACCGTATATACTCAAATATAAGCTGAGTTTTTCCGGCACAAAATTTGTGCCGAAAAACCCGAACTCAGCACAAATCTTGTGCCGAAAAAAACTTGGCTTATACTCAAGTATATACGGTATATCCGAGGCTCCCCATTCCTCACTCTGGTTATTTTACCCAAACCTCAGAGTTTTGTCACTGGCTGCGTATTGTTGGTTTTTATCTCCAAAGCAAAATGCTTCATGGACAGCCCTTACCCAAAGCTTGCTTCAAATACGGGGCTATTTTTTTTTTTTTTAATGCCATTGCCATTTGGTTGGGAACATTTATAAATGGAGGATAAGCACAGAATATGTTGAAACCCTGAAAAATTAGCTCAGCTCCCTGGTTACTTTGATATTGCGAGAAATGCTCACTTGCCTCCGCTGGTAATGGGCTTAGTGTGGGCAGAACACTGACTCTCACCGTCTTATGCACGCACACTGATTGCAAATGAGGAGTCCTCAAGCTTTGCGCTTCCACAGGGATGTTAAAGATTTCATAATACATCACATATTTCAGGCTTAAAGTGGCCTTCTCAAAATATCAGTTCATCTTCACTGCCCTTGGCAGGTAGGTAGATGTGAAGAACTGCACCTATTTTGTTGCAATTTTTTTTTATGAAGATGAATGAAAAACTAAACCAATTGAGGGATCTTTATAATATATTACATTGGTAGCATTGAGGGCTATTCTCAGAAAATAAATAGATCTAGGGCTGAAGCAATATGGATGAAGATCGTCCCCGGTGTACATTGATTAGAGTGAAGACATCTACAGAAAGAAATCATGTCCAATGACCTGTCCTGGGTATTGTCATGGGTAGCTCAAGTGGCCTGTAACATTGAGAGCAGCTGCCCACGGCTATGTGACATTTTTATTGAAATGTATTTGTTTCTTTGGTTATAGATATGCCATGAGTTAGCAGTTTTTGGATGTAAAGCAAAAAACAAAACACAAACATATAGAACATGATAATTAATTTTTCCTTTTTAAGCTGATAAGCATATATGCACATTCAAGTAATAATAATAGTAATAATCATAACCTTAATTGTCTGCCGAAGCATCTCGATGTTATCCTGTGTGACATCTGTAACAGAGCCAGGGCATAGGAGAAATAAGTATTCTTTTACAAATTATAAAACCCAGATTGGTTGCCCACAAATGAATAAATGGTTATACCTGGCTAGATTTAAGTTGCAAGTATCCACTGTCTAACGGTATTATCAGTTACGTTCCAATGTATGGAATTCTTACAATGCATTAAAACAGCCCTCCTCACAGAAATTTATTTACGTCCTAATGTGGTATTTGAGTGTCTCCAAACCAAAGTGACATTCTCCAGGACACATCATTAGTAGACAAAGGAGCCAGGTCTCAACTCTAAAATTCAGCAAACGTGCTTATCTACTTTCATTTATTTATTCCAACCTGTACCTGATTTCTAAGTGTTGAGCCAAGATCTGTTGTAGTTTTGAAATTGTAGATATTGAAAGAAAGTGAAGAGTGTGTTTCGTTCTGGATATAAAAATAGATACTCTGGCCAGAGAGGCCACTAGCAAATGGCTTGTTAGTGGGAGAGGAGGACATTGAAATTTGACAACTCTAAATTTAAGCTGTGGCGTCTTCACTTCTTCACTTAACATTGGGCCTCAAGCATCTTTAAAATGGGTCAATAACACCTTCTTAGTGTGAATCTTAGACAACATGAGATGCTGGATGAAGATGCTCCTTTGGGCCGTGTCTGGTTTTTCCTTTTTTCTTCTCTTCCTTTTAAACCTTCAGACATGGGCTGAGCAGAGCCCCAGCACACACTAAGCCTCTTTTGTCTAAAAGAGACATGATTTATAAAATAACTTCAAAGCTGTCAAGGTCTTGACCTTATACCTTTTGAAACCTCCCTTTCTCTCTCCAGTCATGGACTTGATTTTCAGAATTCCAGCCTGTTTCGTCTCTGCGTTTGTTCTGACACTGTTAACTGTGGCCCTCTGTCCACCCCCGGCACCAAGACTCTCCAGTAAAACACATTCTGTCCACACACAGCACAGACAACTCTAAAACAAAAATCCTCCAATTCTTTGGAATTTCAAAGAAGAAATAGTTCTGTTCTTGGTTATTTCCATGACACAGTATGGGAACTCATTATATTTATGCTAGCTCCATGATACAAATCGTACATTAACTATGATGTGTATTTTCATGCATATCTGTTCACCATAATATTCCGGGGTGTTCCCTGGAGAGTAGTAAAAGGAAATAATTTATAATAGTATAATTAACTTTTGACTATATTTGCAATTACATTTCTTGGAGTGTTTTCATGGTTAGAAAGAAAGGCAGTTCAATGAATGTGTACTCTGAAGTATGAAATATCATTTTTTTCTTCCTCATTTTTTCTTTTTTATGCGTGCAGTCTTTTTATATCATTAATCTTTGGGGGAATATTTTTCAAACATATCTTTCTGTTTTATGCTTTTCTGAGTGCTTGTGTAATACAACTCTACATAGTCCTCCCCCAACATACACAACACAATACATACCAGGAATTTTAAACATCAAATAAAGCAGAAATATGATCCCTTGATTCAACAGTTTAGTGGCATTTTACCAGGGAATATTATTAATAATTTTAAGGCACCTCCCCATCTTTATCTGACTTTGAGAAAATATCCTGGAGGGATAAACATGGCCTTTTAATTGGGGGTTATGTTGTGCACCCCCACTCCAAGACACGGAAGTGTCATTTGACAATCTCTGCAGAGAGTTGGGGTTGTCACAGTTGGGGTGCTACTGACACCTTGTCAGTAAGGACAAGGATGCTATTTAACACCCTACAGTGTAAGGAAAGTCTCCCCCATCAAGGACAAATAATTAACCAGACTAAAAAGTCAATAGTGCCAAGGTTGGGAAACCTGATCAAAACCTACAGCCAGTTGAGTTCACTCTTTCCAGAGACCCCGGGCGTTTGTATTGATCAACTTCAGTTTACTTTTTTTGCTTCCAAGTCTTGAGTCTTATTGCTGTTGTTGTCCTGGTTGGCACCTGGAAGTCACATTCCCAACCTCGCTGGAGGAAGATACCTCCGGATGGGGAAAAGGCTGCTTCTTCCTAGAACTCTATCGCTTCCCCATATTGTTTAGAACCATTTCTCCATCCTTCTCATGTTGATGAACCAGCCACACAGTCTTAAGCCCAGTGGGATTATCAGAAACTACCATAGAAATAATGAGTTTTGCTCTTCTACCCTCAGAATCTACCATATTTTTAAAATAATTTATATTCCTTTTGTTGCTAGCCTCTATAAACATGTATCCGTGGGTCTTTGTTCTGAAATTTATCCAATTTTCTTTTTAAAATTTTAATCTATGGGGCAGCGCCTGTGGCTCAGTGGGTAAGGCACCAGCCCCATATACTGAGGGTGGCGGGTTGAAACCCAACCCCGGTCAAACTGCAACAAAAAATAGCCGGGTATTGTGGTGGGCTCACAATTGGGACTGAGTAGTCCCAATTACTCAGGAGGCTGAGGCAAGAGAATCGCTTAAAGCCCAGGAGCTGGAGGTTGCTGTGAGCTGTGACACCACAGCACTCTACTGAAGGTGACAAAGTGAGACTCTGTCTCAAAAAAAAAAAAAAAAAAAAATCTACGATGTGACTTTTTTCAGAAGAGAGCATAATCTGTCAAATCTTTCTGGAAATTTTTAGGTTACAAAACAAACCAAAACAGACATCTTATTACTGTGATCCTGCAATTATAGCCACAGATAAAACATTACCTCATTTTAATCAAGTATAACCTTAAAAGAAGGGCATTTCTTTTAAGAATGAGAGAATTTTTAAAAATAGGACTATGATTATAATTGAAAATTAACATATTTTGTTATAGTTATATAGTGCTTTAAAAATTAGTAGTGTGTATTTATTTTGTAAATACGATGGATTGAGCATGCAAAGCCCATCCTCACCACCACCCCGTGAAACTATCACTCCTAATCTTTGGAGATGATAGAAGTTGGGGGCCTGGAGATGTTTAGTGTCTCATTGAAGGAGTAAGTGACGGGTGCAGGATTGGAACCCAGACCCATCTGAGCATATTCTGGGTCTGAACCATGAGCTTCCCCAGGGCCCATCCCACAGGATTAGGGAGGGCAGGACACCAGCGATGTCTATCTAGGTGGACAGCCCTCATTGCATCCCTCTCCCCTGCCTGCCGTACAGTAGAATCTCTGTAGTTGGCCACCTCCCTACACTGCCCACCTTCTATAGTTGACCTCACTTTCATAGACTGAACATGTACCACGTGTACATATCAGTACAGTAGGCCTAGTTCCCTATGTTGACCAGTTTGTTACAGTCCATGGCATGGTCAACTCAGGTTCTACTGTAGAAGCATCCTGTTTCTCAGACTCATATACGTGATGCCTCAGGGCAGTGATGTCTATGTGAATTTGGGACCTTTGATCTGTGGACCTCTAAATCTAACCCTGAGTCTTTCAAAGATTTCCTCAAGCACTGGCTCAGATTTCCCCCCAAATAAGAGGTATAACATAACTTAGATTCCCCCCAGCACCCCACACTGTATCCCCTGAGCTCTTCATAGTAGTGAGCCCGGCTGAAGGTAAGGGCACAACCTTGACATTTCCTGAAGGTCAAGTGCTTGTCTTATTAGAAAATCAGTTAATTACTTATCAGGTAGCTTACTTAACTTCTATCTGCCAAATCTCTAACAAGAGCCGACATCCTGGGCTGTTCACCTAGGTGGTCTTCTCCTTCACAAGAGGAGACACGCTGCCCTGAGGACCACCTGCTCTGCCCCAGGTACGGAGGGGAGAAACACCTGCTTGGCCCAACAGTTAACACAAGTGTCTGTGGGAAAAGTTCAAAGCCATTAATGGGCAAAAGTCTCCTTTCTTTTGTAAGACGTGGGCTGACGTTGATGGATTACAGTGTTAAACAATTAGTTCTTGTATCAGTGAAATCTAGAGGAAGCAAATGTTGAGGTCAAAGATAATACAAAACAGTAGATATTTTTTATTAAACAGTCTATAGGAATTGCCTATATTTAGGTTAATAAATAGCATTACAACTAAACCAAATGGGGCACTACACTATTTAACACTAAGTCAGCACTGTGTATAGGGCATGGGATAGTATTGACCATAAGGCAGGTATTTGATAAATATCTGTTGCTTCAATGAATTCATTGTTTTGGCTATAAATGGGTCATCAGCTAGAGTCCAGCTATACCTCATCTATAAAACAGTAACTTTGCTGGTTTTAGTAATGAATTCTTTAAAGGGGAGTTAATCAGCACTTACGTGGAACTAGGATCCAGCCCATCCATCTTGTCCCCTCTACAGGGATGCTGTATCAATGCGGAAAGTGGGATAACAGGCAAAACAGAAATAACACAGCTCCGAGAACTGTGTTCTGCTTTATGGAGCTGTGATGTGCCCAGGGATTTCAGGCCATTGCTTTGTCTCTGCCCAGTTGCCCCATCTCTGCACTGGGCATGATGATAATTACCAGCTTCACGGGAGGGCAGAGTAGATTAATGAGCTAATCTTGTAAAGTGCTTGGCAAGTGAAAAGTTCTTGAGAGGTGCTGTGATTGCATTCATTAGTTTTCGTGGACACTGTGGGAGTGAATCTTAGTGAGGAGACGTGTAATTAATGCAGCAGCTCTTTGCATTCGTGTGGTGTTCATCCACGGGGTGGAGTCCGATGCTCCTTTTACTGGGGGTTTCTCTTTTTTCTCGGACTCACTGCTTGTTCCCCAAGAGCTTTCCTCTGGTTGTCTTTGCTGGCGACTGAGCTGGCTGCTGGAGTGGGGAGTCAGGGTTTATAAGGTCTGACGCTGGCTTACCAAGAGCAGGCTCATGCTGTAATGACCCCTAAGTACCCCAGAGGTCCCCTGATGATGCAGAGAACCTCCTAGAATGTTGCATACACTCTGCCCGTGACCTGACTCCACAACGGTAAGGCACTGAGTGAACCCAACTCCGGAGTCCAAAGATCCCACCTTTGACTGTGACACCTCTGTTCCTGTCCCACCAGCATCTGTCCACTGAGGCGAGCAGACACTGGGTGACGGGAGAGCAGGTTCAGGAAACTCAGAGCCGATTGTGGGCATGCCTAACTTTCTAAAGATGAGCAAAGGTGATTTTCAATGAACAACATGGATGTTTTGAGGCTCCAAAGCACGTGACATAGATTTACTTATTAAAATTTAAAAAAAGAAACAGTTCATGAAACAAAAGAAGATAATGGAAATTCTTAGCAGTCTGGCCAGTAGCCTTGCAAGTGATTTATGTGACTTGTCCCCCCGCCACACATACACACAGTGCTAGCTGGAGTGAAGGCCATCTGTCCTGAGAGCTGTACTCAGACAGGGCCAGAGGGGGGTAGGAGGGAGCCAAGCAGGGCTGTCGCACCAGCTCCTAGAAGTGGACATTAATTCCCTACTATCTAGAATAAAGTGGGTCCAAACCTTATAGCTCCATCTCCTCTGATGCTGCCATCAGGAAATTAGCACCTGGAACCCCTCCATTGGTCATTTTTCATAAAAGAGAATTTCTGAGCAGGAAAAATCTCAGCCACGGGGAAATGCCAGGCCGGTTTCTCGACCCCCTCACCCACACTGACGGACAGAATGAGAATAGCGTGGCCCCGTTCGTTGTTTGTTTCTCAATGACTTGTTTTCTGGTTCTCCGGAGGAACTGGAGAACTATTCAGCATGCTCGCTTGTTGAATGCACTTGTAAAAGAAAAAGTCCTTTAAGGCAGACCTAGATTCTGCAGCGCAACGCTGAGCTTGCCCAGGTCCTCGCGAACCAGCACGGTGGTCTGGGACCCCCAGACGAGCATCCCCACGCTGGAGGTGTCCTGTCTGGATTTTTATTGTTAATGCAGCATTTTACCACTTGTCTCCCGAGCTCTCCAAGCAGGGCAAGGGGCTCATTCCAAGTTCCCTCTGCTCCTCACCACCCAGGAGCCTTTGGTCTATCTTTAATATATGAGCTCTGGCAAGGGTCTGAGTGAGAGGGGTGAGGTGTGACGGGGAGCCAGCCCCAGGAGGTGTAAACTCCCCTGGCCTCTTCATGCCCTTCTGATTGAGCTAATAGAACCACATCTCCTTGCATTTTAGAACCTTCTAGATACGCCTCATCACTCAAAAGAACTTACTAATATCATTACTAATATTTGCATATAATCATCACCAAGTGATGTAAAATTTTAAGCACTGGAATTTTCACACACAAAACCACCTTATGAGGTCAGTATTTTTGTCCCATTTTCCAGCACTTAGATTCAGAGAAGGCAGGTAACTTGCCGAGGGTTACCTAGTTTTTGTAGGTAGTAGAAGAGGGAACCTGGGTAGGTAAATAGAGGACAGGGTTACCTTGGCCTGGTTTTCACTGCAGAAAACCCACACCCCGAAACAGGACATCTCCCTGCAATGTGCTTCTGCACATTGAAGACAGGTTTTCCCTAAGACTCTTATGAATCAAAGATTATCCTCCAAATTTTGGATTGCATTGAGGGAGACAAAAGCCAATTGAAAAAAGATATATAGAAAGGAACAGAAACAGAGAGTGGGGAAGAGTTACGGTGTTGAGTGTGTGTGTTCAGTGTGATTGGAAGTCTGTATACCTTCCTCCCGGCGGCCTATGGTTCGCTAACAACCCAGGCTGAGACCACAGCAGCTGGTTTTAAGGTCTCGGTTGCTTTGGACACAAATGGGCACCAAAAAAGCTTAGTGTTGCAACAGAAAAAGATCCCCCCTGGCTCTCCCTCTCAGGGGGCAGAGGAAGACACAGAGGTTCAGAGAATTAAGTGACTGACCCAAGGTCACAGGACTAACTGCGGGCAGAGCTGGAACAAGAGCCAAGGTCTTCTGCAAGCCAGCACTGAGTGCACGGGGCTCACTGTCTTCGTCTCTGAGGATGTTTGGAGGGCGCCAGGTCCCAACAGGACAGGGAGCATTACAATGCCCTGTCCCTTGGAAAGCCATACATTTGGGGCTGGCTGCTGATAGGAAACTGCTTCCCTGATTGTTGTTTTAATGACAAAAGTGGCAGCTCTGATTTGAGTCCTCAGCACGGAAGGGGCGGGCATTAGGGCTACTGATGGGCAAGTCAGTTTTCAGTTCAGGATGAGCCAGATGGGGGAAGGGGGTAAGAGATACAGTCTAACGCTCAGTTCTGAAGCAAAATTCACTGTGGACACACCCCTTAGCATTGTCTTAATCACTTACCAGACCCTGTGACAGGAGAAAGTGATCCCCAAAAAATGACTTGCTGTAGAGTGACCATGGAAGTTCTGAATGTCAGGCCATCAGGTCTGTTCTCTTTAAGCTTCCAGCAAGTTTGATTTCTGCTTATTTTCCTTCTCTGTCTAAAATGGCTTACTGAATGGAGAGAAATACTGAAAAAGTGATACTTCCCCACTCCCTGGTATCATGGTTAACAACAGGGGTTTGGAAGCCAGGGTGCCTGGTTTAAATCCACACTCTGTTACTACAGGGACGACCTATGCATGTTGAACCTCAACTTCACTTCCTTACCTCACCTCCTCATTGCGAAGTTGGGATTGTAAAAATACCTACCTCATGGGACTGTTATCAAAGGTGATCGGCCAAGTTTTATTTTTTTTATGCATCAATATGTCTAGCACCATATGTCAAAAAAGTTTCCTTCATTGAATTATACAGGGTGGTCATAAACTTTGTGTGTAATTTAAAATAGAGTGGAGTTTTAAGGCTGCATAATATTTCATGGTATACATATACCACCATTTGCTAGTCCATTCGTGGGTGGATGGGCGCTTGGGCTTCTTCCATGACTTAGCAATTATGAATTGGGCTGCAATAAACATTCAGGTACAGATGTCTTTGTTATATTGTGAATTTTGGTCTTCTGGGTATAAACCTAGTAGAGGATTATAGGATCGAATGGCAGGTCTATAAATTTCCCTCTTAGGACTGCTAAAAATTTCCCTCTTAGGACTGCCTTTGCAGTATCCCTGAGGTTCTGGTAATTCGTGTCTTGATTGTTGTTTTGTTCCAAACATTTGGTGATTTCCTTCTTAACCTTGTCTATAACCCATGTATCCTTCAGCATAAGGTTGTTTAGCTTCCATGTTTTTGTATGGGTATGCAGGTTCCTGTTGTTATTGAGTTCAACTTTTATTCCATGATGGTCTGAGAAGATGCAAGGAATAATTTCTATTTTTTT
>CAUYPK010095324.1:0-22738 GCA_963574355.1 Loris lydekkerianus | reverse complement strand
AGTGACAGAACATGTAGGGGGTGACAGCGAATGACAATGGGTGGAGTTGACAGTGAGATGAATGAATGAGAGCAGTGTTGGGGAGCTAGTGAGTGAACACGTTTGCACTGCTGGTGGGAATGCAAATTATTACATTCCTTTTGGAAAGATATATGGAGAACACTTAGAGATCTAAAAATAGATCTGCCATTCAATCCTGCAATTCCTCTACTGGGCATATACCCAGAAGACCAAAAATCACATCATAACAAAGATATTTGTACCAGAATGTTTATTGCAGCCCTATTCACTTTCTGTTTTAAAAGGGTAATTACTGTTTTGATTTTTTTCCACTGAAGATTGTTTTTGCCTCTTATAGAACTTCAGGGAAAGGAAATTATACATAATTTCTTTTGTGAAAGACTCCAAGATTTTTGAGATTCATCCATGATGTTGTGTTGCATCATTAGTTTGTTCCTTTTTACTGCTGAGTAATATTTAATTTTTTGAATGAATCCGTTTATTATCCTTTTGATGAACATTTGGGTTGTCTCTAGGGTTTGTCTATTGTGAATAATTCTGCTATGGACATTCTTTTTTTTTTTGAGACAGAATCTCACTTTGTTACCCTCAGTAGAGTGCTGTGGCATCACAGCTCACAGCAACCTCAAACTCTTGGGCTTAGGTGATTCTCTTGCCTCAGCTGGGACTACAGGTGCCTGACACAATGCCTGGCTATTTTTTTGTTGCAGTTTGGTAGGAGCCAAGTACAATCCTGCCACTCTTGGTATACGGAGCTGGCACCCTACTCATTGAGCCACAGGTGCTGCCTTGCTATGGACATTCTTGTAGAAGGCTTTGGGTGGACCTGTATTATTGTTTTTCTTGGGTTAATATCTAGGTGTAGAATTGATTGGTCATTGATTTACAAAGGCTGATTTTATCAGTTTATTTATTTATTTTTTTATTTGTGGTTATGAGAGCACATACGGTGAGAATAAGATGGTGTCAGTCAGCCTACGGTCAACACAGCATAGCTTTCTAGTCAAGTTAGGTCCTGGTGAGCTTCATCTTATGTCTTCCATCATTGTTGTTCTCTAAATCTAGCTTTAACCTAAAAGTGTATGTCTTGGGTAGCTTAAGTTTTTTTTTAAACAGAGTCTCATTATGTCGCCCTCAGTAGAGTGTTGTGGTGGTCACAGCTCATAGCAACTGCAAACTCTTGCACTTAAGGGATTCTCTTGCCTCAGCCTCCCAAGTAGCTGAGAATACAGGTGCCTGCCACAATGCCTGGCTTTTTTTGTTGTTGTCGTTGCAATTGACATTGTTTTTTAGCTTGCCTGGGTTAGATTCATACCCACCACCCTCAGTGTATGTGGCCAGAGCTACGCCCTTTGTGCTATGGGTGCTGAGCCTAACTTTTTTTTTTTTTTTTTTTTTTTTTTTTGGCAGGGTATTAAGGTGTGGCCCTGGATAGAGTGCCATGGTGCTGTAGCTCACAGAAACCTCCAACTTTTGGGCTCAAGCAATCCACTTGCCTCAATTTTTCTATTTTTAGTAGAGACAGGGTCACACTTTATGCTCAGGCTGGTCTTGAACTTGTAAGCTCAAGCTATCCACCTGCCTCGGCCTCCCAGAGTGCTAGGATTAGAGGCGTGAGCCACTGGGCCTGGCCAGGAGATTAACTTTTGAATTAGAAGTGTTGTTATGGGTTATGCCAATTATTGTTTATTATAGGTCATGGGTTATGCTGATTATTATTTTAAGGTAAGGGTTAATGTTGTTTAAGATGGGGGTTAACAAGATTTTTGCTTTGAACTTTTATGTATAAAACTGTGGTTTTGGAAATGAAAGGGCAGGACAGTTTTAGAGAGGCTACTCTCACTGTTTTCCAGAATTGTCAAACTTCTGATAATAAAACTCGTTGACCCTATTCCTTATCACTGCATTTAGCTGACAGTAACAGGTGCTGGACCCTCTTCCTCTGGTAACAGGCTTTTTAAAAAGAAATCTTCACTTATGCTCATATTACAAAGATATTGTACAATTTCATTCTGGTCGTTTTGTAATTTTTGCTTTTACATTAAGGTCTTTTGAATTAATTTTATGTAAATATGAAGTAGTAGACAATATTTTATTCTTATGCTTATCCAGTTGTTCAGCATCATTTCATGAGAATACTTCCATTTTCTCTATTGTATTGTACTGAAACCTTTGCTGAGAATTAACTGAATGTGTATGTTATTTATTTATTTATTTATTTATTTATTTTTTGAGACATAGTCTCACTATGTTGCCCTTCATAGAGTGCTGTGGCATCACAGCTCACAGCAACCTCAAACCCCTGGGCTTATGCGATTCTCTTACCTGAGCCTCCCAAGTAGCTGGGACTACAGGCACCTGCCACAACACCTGGCTATTTTTATTGCAATTGTCATTGTTGTTTAGCTGGACTGGGCTGGGCTTGAACCCACCAGCCTGGATGTATGTGGCTGGTGCTGTAACCACTGTGCTATAGGCACTGAGCCCCTCCAGTGTTTCTTGACCTCAAATGGCTTTTAATTCAAAGTGTTATATATACCAAGCAGTCATATTTTGAGGTAAATTTTTCTTTCTTTCTTTTTTTTTTTTTTAGAGACAGAGTCTCATTTTGTTGCCCTCTGTAGAGTGCTGTAATGTCACAGCTCACAGCAACCTATAGCTTTTGGGCTTAGGTGATTCTCTTGCCTCAGCCTCCCAAGTAGCTGGGACTACAGGCACCCGCCACAACACCTGGCTATTTTTTTGTTGCAGTTTGGTGGGGGCTGGGTTTGAACTCACCTCCCTCAGTATATGGGGCCAGTGCCCTACTCACTGAGCCACAGGTGCTGCCCTTGAGGTAAAATTTTCTAAGCTCCTTCAAATGCATGATATTGAGGACACTATAACCTAAAATAGCATGCTGAGACCAAAAACTCCAAATGATGGCAGCTGACAATAGTGCTGATGTCCTAAATTTTGGTAACATTCTCCCTAGATTAGAGCATCACCAAAATGGGGGAATTATCAAATAAAAATTCTAGGAGGCCATTGTTTGGATAGGAGGTATTATTCAGGGCTGAGAACAGAGCTTAGAGTGGATATTAAATTAACCAGATACAACAGGAAAGAAATACCTTATGATTTGATTGATCTATCGGAAAATTCAGTGTGGGAATCCACTACCTGGCAGTTTCATGTGTCAGGAAAACTGCTGCTGCCCAACCAGGTTTATGTCTCCCTTGCCCAAGAGGAAACCAATATCTAGAGACATCAGGGTTTACAGCAGAGAAGGGATTTATTCCACATGGCACTAAGCAGGGAGACAAAAGGAATTTCTCAAATCCATCTTCCCGAGAATTGGGGAGACTAGATTTTTAAGGATAGTTTGACAGGCAGGGGATTGAGTAATTAGATTTGTTAATTGGCTAATTTGGGGTCAAAATTATAGGTGTCTGGAAATAATATTCTTGTTTTGTGTTAGCTCCTGGGGTCAGGATTCCAGTCAAGTCGATCTCTTGGAATGGGCTGCTGGTCCAGGCAGGTCCGCCAATCCACTGGAATGTGGGCCCTGGAAGATACCTCAAAAACTACTGCCGGCTTCAGAACACATGATGCTATCTATGGAGAAAAGGTAAGAATCTTGACAACTACCAACAGGGCCATATAGAGTAGCAGTTATAGAGAGGCAAATAAGGGGATAGTAACTATTATCGAACAAATGAGGGAACAGTGACTAGTTATTTAATATTATCATTATTTTTAGCTAAGCCTGTTCCTTCACAGTTTTGGAGCCCTTACTCCAAAACTTCACAGAGTTTTGGAGCCCTTCCCTTGTACTCTTCCATCAGTTTATGATGTAGTTTCAAAACTTTAGAAAATAAAGGAATATATGTTATATATCTACAAATATTTTAAGGTATGTACATATATTATCTAAAGAGATACACATCTGGAAAACAAGTATTAATCTATTTGCATTGTGTAATTACACTGAACTTCTTAGATACAGTGTTCATGGTGAGGTGAGTCATGGTGAGGTGATCTTAATAGATGACTTAATATATAGGATGACTTAATTTTCTAAATGTACATTTTTAGTGTTTAATATTTTATAATTAGGGAAATTTATTGAGAAATACTTGAACATATCTAATAACCAAATGACAAACAAATTCATATATATTTATTATCTTAGTTTGTGCTGCTATAATACATTAGAATAGTATAAATTTATTTCTCAAAGTATTGGAAGCTAGAAAGTACACAATCAAGGTATCCCCAGATTTAGGGTCTGACGGAGGCTTGCTCTTTGCTTCATTGGTGGTATTATTCCTGCATTCACACATGGCAGAGAGGGCAGAAAGGGATACAATTGTACCCTCAAGCCCTTTAAGGTCACTAATCCTATCTATTAGGGTGAGTTCTCCATTCCCTGATCTCTTTCTAAAGGGCCCACCTCTTAATTCTTTTGCATTAGGGATTAAGCTTCAACATAAATTTTGGAGGACTGAACATTCAAACCTTAGCTTTTACCATTTTATAAAAATGTTCACATAATATTGTTTTATAAAAAATAAAAATTTCAACTCCTGACTTAGTTTATATGTATAAGCATGTGTTTTTGTGTCTTACACGTCCTTTACCCCAAATGTTCATGTGCACATATGTGGATGCATCTTCAGCTTACTCAGGAGCTGAACTTCCCCTCTCAGGGCATAGAGATCTGGGAAGGGACTTTGGACAAGAGGTGAAAAATTCCGAAAAGTTTTGGCTGATGCACTGGAGCCCAGGCCCTTCTTTCTCTTCTTTCCTCTCTTTAGCCTGAGACGTGCAAAGATACATTTTTGGCTCCAACCACTAACCATCTACATTCACTACTTTTTTGTTTGTTTAGTAGGCCTGGGTGAAAAATTCCAGAAAGTTCTGGCTGATGCACTGGAGCCCAGTCCCTTCCTTTCTTCCCTCTGGCCTGAGATGGTCAAAGACACATTTTTGGCTCCAACCACTAGAAACACCATCTACATTCACTGATTTTTGTTTGTTTGTTTTTGTTTGCTTGTTTAGCAGGCCTGGGTGAAAAATTCCAGAAAGTTCTGGCTGATGTACTGGAGCCCAGGCCCTTCCTTCCTTTCTTTCCTTCCTCTGGCCTGAGACATTCAAAGATGCATTTTTGGCTCCAACCACTAGAGGCGCCATCTACATTCACTACTTGTTTGTTTAGCAGATTTGGGCCGGGTTTGGAAACTACCACCCCCAGTACACAGGACCGGTGCTCTAACCACTAAACTATGGGAGCCTCACTATTTCTTTTTAAAGAAAGACTTGATTTTTTTCTACTATTATTGCAGTGACCACTAAACTTTGTTTACTATTTCATTTATATTGTCCTAGTCTGCTTTTTGTATTCTTCCTCTAAGATGGGCTGTAGTTAGCTCCAGCCACATGAATATTTTCAGAACATCCTGCTACTTTGCCCTGATTTAAGAAAACTCCAAATATTATACAAATTTAGCAATGCTGTTCATGGAGGGGTTACTCACCATTCCATGGTTTTGATATCTGATCTATTTCTCCAGGTAACATCTGAATGACTCCAGACACCTCATTAAACCTCAGAAACCTCAAGGGGCTGTTGATTCTGTAATCAGAGCCCCCTTGTGAGGAATACGTGGAAAAAAATATAATTTAGCAAGTAGAGACTGGCCTGCATCAGGCACTCAGAGTTCTCCGATTTTGTAAAATGAATGAATACAATGTAACTTAGCCAACAGAGCCGGGACAGAAGAGTTCTCTGTGTTTGTAACAAGAAGTACCTGGATCCAAAGCCTCATGATTGTAACTATTCACTTCTGCAGGGCTGGCTCCGGTGGAAGCTGGTCCCTGGATGTTAGTCTGGTAGCAAACTTAGGGGGCAGTAAGAACAGGAAGTTAAGTCTACTCTGGCCCACAGGCATCTCCTCTCTATGCCTTTGGGGATGGAACTTCCTGGAAGGACTCCATCTTGTTTGTGTGGCCCTGACACAGTAAACCTGGAGCCCTCTAAGGCATTTCCTCAGCAGCCCTCTCAATCTCCAAATTCCAGCTCCAGAACACACAGATTCTCCACACGACAGCCTTATGAGGACATAGGTGACAAGTCACTGACTTCGGGATACACCATGGGTGAGTTGGGCAGCATAAGGCTGGTAGTTCAGGTACGAACAGCACGGGAAGGATTCTCGGCCGCCTCCCCCTAACCTTACACAAACAAAAGGACACCTAACTGACCTCCCTTTAGATAGGGGTGGGCAGTGGCAAGGACCGAAGCCTGAGTCATGTACCAGCGTTTGAGATATGGAGAGGGTCACCTAGTAGGTAAGGGTTTGTGAAAATTAACATTCTTTGGAGTTTTACTAGAGGTGGGGGGGGGGGAGAGGGAACCCTTCCATAACTGAATCTTCACACAAGCCATTTGGGGTAGATTGTAATTACCTTTCTAGAGGTTTCCCAAGGCTTGTTTATGGCACAGCACAGGACCTATTCTAGAATGTTCCATGTGTAGTTTTTATATGTGGTGTTCTATGTCATTTAAGCAAATTTGTTACTATTGTTTAAATCTTTTCTATGTAGCTGAATTTTTGTCTGCTAGTTTCATCTGTTACTCAGTGAAGTGTATTAAAATTTTTCATAGTGACTGTGGATTTGTCCATTTCTCCATTTACTTAGATCAGTATTTGCTTTGTAGGTTTTGGCTCTATGGTAAGACATGCATGCAGGCTTGGTGCCCATAGTTCGGTGGTTAGGGTGCTGGCCACATGCACTGGGACTAGTGGGTTGGAACTGGCCAGGGCCTGCTAAACAACAATGATAATAATAATAACAACAACAACAAAAAGAAAAATAGCTGGGCACTGTGGTGGGTGCCTGTAGCCCTGGCTACTGGGAGGCTGATGCAAGAGAATTGCTTAATTAAGCCCAAGAGTTTGAGGTTGCTGTGAGCTGTGACGCTACTGAACTCTATCGAGGGCGACATAGTGAAACTCTGTCTGAAAAAAAAAAGGAGGGGGCCATGCATGTAAATTTAGAATTGTTTTCTTTTTTTATTGTTTGGGATTCATTAAGGGTACAAACAATTAGGATCCATTGATTGCATTTGTTAGATGAAGCCTGGACCCCAAGAGGTGTGCCATACACTGTGACCCTCAACCTCTTTCTTTCTCCCTTCTCCCTCATTCCCCTCCCCTACCCCTTGTATAGAATTGTTTTCTTAATATTTTCTGCTGGCTCGGTTCCTGTAGCATGTTGGTTATGCCACCAGCCACATTACACCCAGGCTGGTGGGTTCGAACCCAGCCTGGGCCAGCTAAACAACAATAACAACTGCAACAAAAATAAAAATAGCTGGGTGTTGTGGTGGGTGCCTGTAGTTTCAGCTACTTGGGAGGCTGAGGCAAGAGAATTGCTTAAGCCCAAGAGTTTGAGGTTTCTGTGAGCTGTGATAGCTTGAGACTGTCTCAATTTTTTTTTTTTTTCCTGTTGAATTGAACCTTTAATCATTTGAAATCTTCTTTTCTCTAATATTTTTTCTTGAAGCATCTTTTTTTTTTTCTTACTAATAATGGTTATACAAGCTTTCAGTAGGTTAGTGTGTAGATGATATGTATCTTGCCATTTTTTTATTTTCAAATTTTCTATATCATTAAATTTTATGTGTTTCTCTTAAGGAGAATTTGGTGTAATCCTTTTTAAAAATCTAGTCTGATACTCTCTGCCTTTTAATTTGAAACATTGGGCTGATTACTTGTAATGAAAGTACATATTTAATTTGGTTTTAATAGACCATATTATTGTATATTTATTTTTGTTTCTTCTGGGTTCCTTTTCCTCTCCTTTGAAATGATTAATATTTTTTTCACATTGCCTTAATTTTTATTATTTTTTTAAACTTAATTTTTATTAAATCATAAGTATACATTTATGGAATACAATATGATGATTTGATATATATTGTGGAATGCATAATTCAAACTAATTAACATAACCATTACCTTACATATTTTTGTGGTAAGACATTTATAATATACTCTTAGTTGTTTTGAAATGTACCCTTGCATTGTGCACATTAGGTGAGATCCCACCAAATACCCTGCCTCCGCTTGCCCTCCCTCCCCCCCTCCCTCTCCTTTCTCTTTCCTCTTTCTTTCTGGACTATATCTGTGTTTTAAAATTCATATGAATGTGTAAGTTTTTATATATTGTTTCATAATAGTATTGAGTACTTGGATACTATTTTTTTTTTTTCATTCTTGAGATACTTTACTAAGAAGAATATGTTCCAGCTCTATCCAGGTAAACATAAATGATTAATATTTTAACTTATTAAATATTTTACTTCATTTGGGTAGAAAGTTGAACATTGTTCTGCCATTTTTCTAGTGTTTGGCCTTAAAAATATAGCATAGGTCTTTGCCCTGTCATAGTCTATTGTAAATTCATTCTTTCCAAAACAATGTTGGAACCTTAGACACTATGACTCTATTTACTGGCTCCTGATTTACTGTCATGCATTTTAATTCCATATATATACACATATATGACCGAGTCTCACTTTATTGCCCTTGGTAGAGTGCCTTGGCATCACAGCTCACAGCAACTTCCAACTCTTCAACTCCTGGGCTTAGGCAATTCTCTCGCCTCAGCCTCCCGAGTAGCTGGAACTACAGACGCCCGCCACAATGCCCTGCTATTTTTTTTTTTTTGGCCTGGCTATTTTTTTGTTGCAGTTTGGCCGGGGCCAGGTTGGAACCCACCACCGTTAGTATATGGGACCGGTGCCCTACCCACTGAGCCACAGGCACCGCCCAATTCCCTTTATATTAAAACTCTCCAGAAGAAATTATCATTGTGTTACATAGTTGATTCTCACTTATATTTGCCTACATATTCACAAATGTCATTAATCTTTACTGCATCCACATACCTCCATCTAGGATTGTACTTTCTTTTCTGCCTGAAGAAGAACCTTCAATATTTTCTTTGGTTTGAGATTACAGCACACATTTTTGCCCAGTTTTGTTGCATTAACATCATTATGAAATGTCTTTCTTTTATTTAGGAAAAATTTCCCTTACAGTATGCATTTTCTCCTATTAATACTATTATACTGAGTTGATGTTTTGTTAACTTTTGAAAACTTTTCAACCAAGATCTTATCATACACTGCTTCTCCACTGTTCCCTATTCCTTAATTCTGGGGTTCCGACATGCATTAGGTATGCATATCTCCTTTAATTCTCTTCCCCACTCTTAGCATTAGGTATGCATATCTCCTTTAATTCTCTTCCCCACTCTTAACATTCCCCATAATTAAGTCTCTCAAGATAAATTCTGAATGTATTTTCTTCAGCTATGTTTTCTTTTCTGTTTTTTTTTTTTTTTTTTTTGAGACAGAGTCTCAAGCTGTTGCCCTGGTTAGAATGCCATGGCATTGTAGCTCATAGCTCCAACTCTTGGGCTTAAGCGATCCTCTTGCCTCAGATTTTCTATTTTTAGTAGAGACGGGGTCTTGCTTTTGTGCAGGCTGGTCTCAAACTCGTGAGCTCAAGCAATCCAACTGCCTCAGCTGCCCAGCGTGCCAAGATTACAGGTGTGAGCCACTGTGCCAGGCTTTTTTTTTTTTTTTTTTTTTTTTTTTTGAGACAGGGTCTCAGTATGTTGCCCTTGTTAGAGTGCTGTGGCATCACAGCTCACAGCAACCTCAAACTCCTGGGCTTAAGTGATTCTCTTACCTCAGTCTCCCAGTAGCTAGGACTACAGGTGCCTGCCACAGTGCTCAGCTATTTTTTTTTTGTTGCAGTCAGCCCCCTGCCGGGTTCAAACACACTAGCCTTAGTATATGTGGCTGGCACCGTAACCACTGTGCTATGGGCACCAAGCCAGCCATGTTTTCATTTCTTTGATTCATCCCTGAGGTATGGAACTTGCCTTTGGCACTTGAACCATAACAGGAAGTTTTCAAGGTAGATTTTATCAACCAAGCAGAGGAAGGAGGTGAAGGTTAAAGATGATAAGCAGTTTGTCCTAGAACACCCAGCCTAAAAAGGGCAGGGCAGGTAACTAATATCAGATTATATCCTCAACCCAAACACTTCCCACTGTGCTTGTTTTCTCCTTGGCTGTGAATGGTTTCTGCCTCTCATCTTCCCAAAAGTGAAACCACAGTGAAGTCTTTCAGTCTTTTTGGCATTGTGATATATATTTCTTTTGAGATTATAAAAATCAGTGATATTTCTTCATTAGCTGTTACATTTTCTCAGTAATTTTTCTGGTATTCCAAACATTGATGAATTGTTCTTAATTTAAGGGCACAATCACCAAGGCAACCCTGTTCAAAGAAGAGCAAGATGCTGGGGTCTTTATCGAAGGAGATTTACCAATTGGTCTGAACCAGTCACATTTGGCATGAATCCTTCATTCCGTCAGCAGCAAGAAGGTAGTGCAGCAACGAGTGATATCCAAGTGGACTCTCCAGTAAGATTGTAAGTATTGGTCAGCATGGCTGGAATGTAGCAGCCCGTGAAATACATAATCTTATAATTAAACATGTCATTCTTCTCTCCAACCTGGCAGAGGGAGGAATGACAGGACCAGATAAATGGTTGAGTAAACTTTGTTATAGCTCTAGTATCAGTGGGGCAAATATGAATAGAAGACTGAGCATATACAGCCTACTTCCTTTTCTCCACTTCCCTACAGCAATCCTTATGCCATTCCACCATATCATCGGAGAGGTACTATTCGCAAACAAGACCAAACCCAGGTTATCACAGAAAGAGAGAAAAAACTTCCAGAGGGAAGAATGGAGTGGCGCAGGCAGGATGGGACATCTGGGAACTGGTTCAAGATCACAGTGAGTTTCTTGACAGAATGAATCTAATGTGAAGGAGAAGGGGTGGAATCATGTTGGACTTGTGCAGAGATACTAGACATTTTTCTTAGGGCAGGGGAATTGGTAATCTGTCCTTTTTATTACTAGGAGTTAACAATATCATAGATTATCTAAGGGCAAGTTAAGAGAAGCAATATAAAGGAAACAGGTTGACTGATGAAAGAATGGAAGAAATTGTATACAAGCAAAGGAAGAAGGTAATGCTGAGGAGATAGAGCAACCCCACACCAGCTGCCTCAGTTTTGGCTCATACTGAGTGTATGGGGTACTGATTCTCTAGGGCGGTGTTTTTCAACCTTTTTTATTTCACAGCACACTCAACCCGATCAAACAAACAAACAAACAAACAAACAAAGAGTGCAATAAAAAGGGATATAGCTGGGTGTGGTGGCTCATGTCTGTAATCCTAGCGCTCTGGGAGGTTCAAGTGGGCGTGTTGCCTGAGCTCATGAGTTCGAGACCAGCCTAAGCCAAAAAGAGAGACCCTGTCTCTAAAAAAATAGTTGGGCATTGTGGTGGACACCTGTAGTCCCAGTTACTTGGGAGGCTGAGGCAAGAGAATCACTTAAGCTCAGTTGTTTGAAGTTGCTGTTAGCTTTGAGGCCACGGACACTCTACTGAGGGTGATAAAGTGAGACTCCATCTCAAAAAAAAAAAAAAAGGAATATATGTATTGTGCTTTGAACTTCTTTTGAAAATAATTTAATTAAGGATCTTGAAAATTTTTTGCCCAAACCTAAGATCCTCTTATGGCACATCAGTGAAAATCATTGCTTTAGGGTCTAGGGTCTTTGTTACAGGGACAGCCTAGATCTGCTTTAGGTAGAATGTCTTGGGACTTTATACAAAGAAGCTCATATTAAACATCTTATGTTGATTATATGAAGAACACTATCTGAATGGAAAGAAAGGGTATTTAAGAAATCCATATGTAGGTTGGGTGAGGTGGCTCATGCCTGTAATCTCAGCACTCTGGGAGGCTAAGCTGGTCGATCACTAGATTTTAAGACCAGCCTGAGCAAGAGGGAGACACCATCTCTAAAACAATAGCCAGCATTGATGGTGGTGCCTGTAGTCTCAGGTCCTTGGGAGGCTGAGGCAAGAGGATATCTTGAGCCCAAGAATTTGAGGTTGCTGTGAGCTATGATGCCATGGCACTCTACTGAGAGGAAGGAAGTGAGAATGTGTCTCAGAAAAAAAAAAAAAAATCCTTGTGTGATTATAAATAATCAATGTTATAAAAAATGGATTGAATAGCAATGAAATAATTTTTTAAAGGTTAGAAATGATGGAGCTTGTCTTACCTTTAAAAATGATTTTAAAGTCTAAAAGGAACATGTTTGCATATAATTTTAATTTTTAATTCCATTATGTCAGTCTCTTCATCCATCCTTTCTTTTGCTCCTAGATTCCATTTGGCATAAAATATGATGAGAAGTGGCTGCTGGATTTGATTCAGAGCCAGTGCAGTGTCCCTTTCACTCCATTTGAGGTAAGAGTACAATAAGGCAGACGAGAGCAAATGAGACAGGTGAAGAGCTAGATGAGCAGGGACTCTGGCCTCACATTTTATTTTTCTTGCCACTGTCCTCTTAGTTTCACTATGAGAAAATGCAGGCCCACTTCTTTGTGGAGAGTGCCAGTATCGCCTTCGCACTGAAGAGTATCAGTGGAAACATTTGGGACCAGGATAATGAAAAAGTATGTATCCAAGGCATGACCAGGGATAGGTTGGGCAAGAGGGCAGCACCCTAGGAGTAAGGCCTTACTTGATCTTGGGGTTCAGAGATGCTAGTGCTTACCTAGCCTCTCTTCTGTTGTTCACTCCAGATATCAATCATTGTCAGTCCCTCTGACGCGCCCCACTTTGTGCAGAAGGAGCTGAAAAAGGTAGAGCAGGTAACGGTAACACAGACTCAAGACAAATTGTCTACCCACAACCAGACCTATCTTTTCTTCCCCCACCTATTGAACCCTTCACCATCTCAGCTTCAGAGCAGCTGATCCCCATCTTTAACCCTGCAGCTGACCACAAACAAATATGATACCTCCCAGGAGGCACTTGACATCCAGAAACTCCGCTTTGACACAGGTATGGCTGAGGACAGTAGTACTACAGCAGGTTAGGTCATAGGGGTTTGCCTAGGATGGAGACTTAAGAGACTATAATTTGGGGAGGAGTTGGTGTTGGATCTGTACAAGCTGGGCCCCTCTCAGCCTTCTGATTCCCTTATCTCTGCTTCCTGGAGATTTGAGGACACATGATGTCATAATAGCACCAAATCCTGGACAGAGCATTGCTGTATCCCTGCACACTGAGGAAGAGAAGATGTCCCAGGTGAGGCCTTAAGCTAGGTGCTAGAATTGAGGGTGAGGGTGGGAGAAATTAGTTAGAAGACTCATTGGTCTAAGATATCTCTCATTGGGGCTTTCACTCTTAACTCTTTCCTCACCATAGCTTTTGCCTTTGAACATGAGCAGCATCAAACCCTATTGGCTGCCAGGCATTATGGCAAAAGCCTTTAAAATCAACACCCTGAATGAGGTGAAGTGTAATATTCAGATGGCTTTTTAAAGAGAAAGTTAGAGGACTCATCAGGGGGTAACAAGAGGCAGAGAAGTGGGTCTGTTGGCAAGGGAAAGGACTGGGGGTGCAGTGCCTTTTTGCTTCTCTTTCCTTGTAATCCATGTAATTCCTCTGAATAATTACAGGTGAAGTCTGCAGAGGAGATGGACAAGGAGAAAGGGCCAGAGCCAGAAAAGATATGTGTGGACAGAAATGTCCCGTGCACCACCCTCCCGGATAAGTCCAGCAACATAAAGTCAGTTGTACCCTTTGTCACCCCTCAGGAGACTGAGATGCCCCTGATAGTGCCCTTCTGCAGGAGGAGGCATCCCTGCCCTCTAGTCTCTCTGTATCACTCAGCTGTGCTTAGAGGTTTCCTTTCCTTTCTTGACCTGCTTGCCTTTCTCCCTGCTTGGGGGTGTGCTTGCCACCTCTCTGCATTCAGATAAACCCTGCTTGAGTGTGTGCCAGGAAGCCGGGTTCCCCTCCTCACCAGCACCAGGGCTGTCCAGACTTGGGCCAGATGCTGGGTCCCTGAACTGTGAAGGGTCCAGGCTGAGCCAGGCCTTCCTGCCTCTATTGACCTGGGCCTTCTCCAGAGAGGGAGCTCTCCTTCCCTTGCTCCACAAAGGCCCTCTCTCTTGTCCAACACTGATATGGTGGCTTCCTTGCCCCATGCTGAGAGCTGAGGCCCTGGATGGCTGCTGTGGTGACATCTGTTTCTCTGATACAATGGCAAGAGGTAGTCCCTTCTCAGGGAGGAATTTCCGTCCCTTATGTCAAGGGACCAGACGTGAGTCACTTCCAGTGAGCACAGGGCTTACTGAGACAGGAGTGAGAGGCAGAAGGCAGAAGAGGTTGAGAGGACAGCAGGACAGGCCTCTCAGGGTACTGCCCCTGCATCCACCCATACCTTGCACCATCCTGCGTGGTCTTCAGAGGAGCCCTGAGTATAGTGAGGTGGGAATGATTCCTGGGGCAAGGCACCAGGTCAGATGGGCACAGCTGGGCAGTGACTATCAAGAGAGAACCCAGTGTTTCTGAGAGGGGGCCCCAGGCCCTCAAGCCTATGCTGATCTGGGGCCTGATGCTTCACTTTTGTGGGATGGTCTCCTGCCCCGTGGCTGCTGCATTTCCTATACTCAACTCAGATTGGGCTCACCCAAGTGCCAAAGGGGGCCCCAGCCAACAGGAGCATGACTCCCATTCCTGTCTTGGTGCCCAGGGCCAGCCAGTGGCATGTGAGAGAAAGGGTAGCCACGAGGGAGTTCTCTTCTCTCTTCCTTCCTGACACCCATGGTAGCATCAGTGGTCTTCCCTCTACTTTGTTTCCTCTTTGTCTGTAGCCTCTGTTTTCCTGTGTCTCCCCCATCTTTCCCTCCCCGACCTTTATGCCCTTTATGCCTTTTATGCTTGTCCTCCTTGTCTTCCCCTCCTTGCCTCCTGAGCCCTGCCTCACTCACCTTCATGCCCCAGCATCCTGGGCAATCCATGGGGAATGACCTTGTATCATCCAGGGCTAGGGCCAAGCTCTGCAGAATGGTGGGTGCCCGGTGCATTTGCAGAGCCCTGGGCTCCTGTCTGATTCACTGCTCCCTGTAGAGCCTTCCGTGGGTTCCTATAGGAAGGTAAGGGAGGCAGGAAGGGCAAGGAAACCCTGGATCTGGGTGCCAAACACTGCTTGTTGTGGTGTTGGAGAAGCGAGTCGGGGCAGTCCAGGTGGGGGATGCTGGAGGAAGATGATAAGGATCTCCCACTGGGTCACTCCTCAGGGGTGCTTCTCAGGGTCCTGAAGGAGCAAGAGCTCTGCAGTGCAGGTGGTTCATGCTGAGCTATGTCTCTGGTGTGTGTTTGCTCACGTGAGGCAGGGCCAAAGTTTCACTTACTGTTGTCGAATTTGTTTTGATTTTTGGCAGCTCCATCTTGGAATTGTTCCCCAAGTTATTATGCCTAGTAAGTGTATTCATTTAATACTGTCTTCTAATTGTCACTGACACTCCCCCTAACTGTCCTGGACCCCTTTAGGTCTTGCTGGAGTTTTGTTGTTGCTATTGTTTGTTTTTTGATATGACCTTTAAACTTCAAGGGGGTAGGGGAAGGTGACACAGACCCATATGGGAACCTATAAAAAGCTATGGAACTTCTTCACACAAGTTCTCCACAGGCTTCAGTGATACCGTGGGGCAACCCCATCTGTAGTCCTTCCCATATAGTTTCCAGGGGCCTTTCACACCTGATCTCTGACCCTCACCCTCTCCCAGGCCCATCCTTTTCCTTGATCATCCAGTGTCACCTCCCTAATTTGTACTGCTGGCTTCTCTTTTTCCCAGGATGGCCAGGAGTCACTCAATCCAAATCCACATGGTACTGAAGCCCACAAGATGTTACCAGTCAGCAAGGTGAGGAGGGAGGATTAAGCAGGGTATTAAGTGGTGTATGAGAAGGGAGTTCTAGCTGTGATCCTGAAATTTGTTATTCCAGGGAAGCATCTTTGCATCTGACACACTGAAGAATCTGGTCATGCAATTCCTACAGCAGTAAGTACTCTGGGAATTTGAGGAAGGAGAGGGGTAGGACAGGTTAGGATATGTAAGCAGTACTCATGGGACTTTTCAAGTATCATTTGGGGCCCAAAACACAGAGAGAGCATATTCTCTTTGCTCCCCCTCAGGTATTACTTGATCTACGACTATGGAGATCGACAGGGTCTCCTTGGTGCTTATCATGCCATGGCTTGCTTTTCCCTGACTATTCCCTTCAACCACGAGGACCCAACTTCGTGAGTATCATGGCTCAGACTCTTATGAGGCTGTGTGGCTCCCCAGAAGACACAGGCCAGCTCCTGGAGACACCTGCACTGGCTGGACCATCACTTCCTCCCTGTTCCTCTTTCTCTCCTAGGAGGAACTTGCGCAAGTACTTCAAGGAAAGCAGGAACATGATAGTGCTCAAGGACCCCTGTGAGTGTGTGATGGGGAAAACTGGGCAGGGCAAGGGGGTGTGAAGGGGACATCCATAGGGGCCCAGGGCCAGGGTGTGGCAGCCCCTGATCTTTGCTTCTCCTCCCCTCACAGACCTGCGGAGGCAGTTGCTGAAGCACACAAAATGTGACATTGTGGACACTCTCAAAATGTTGCCCCAAACTCAGCATGACCTCACTTCCTTTCTGGTGGACATGTGGTTCCAGACGGTGAGCACCTGCTTCCTCCCTCATGTAGGCCCAGAAAGCCAGAGGTGGGTGGGAGGTGAAAGAGGGTCCTGAGCACCTCGGTTCTTTCCTTTCAGGAAAGGATGCTCTGTGTTTCTGTCAGTGGATTGTTCAAGGAAGGTGAGTGTCTGTAGAGTCCCCTCCGAGGTCCTGCACTGCTCCTTGCCCTGGCTGGGCTTCCTCTCAGAACTCTCCCAGATTCCCTGATTTCTATTCCTTCCTATTCTTCCCTCTGTTCTCTGACCCTCACTCTGCTAATAAACTATTCTGGTGTGACCTAGGTCCATGCCTGTATGCCCTGTTGCTTGGCTCAGATGTTAAGGACACGGGCTATGGAGCCTGATGGCTCTCATCCTGGCTCCTTATTTGTGAAATGGGGGCAGTCACTTAACCTTTCAGTTTCCTCTTTTGTAGAGTGGGGCTAAGAACAACCCTCTCTTGAGCTACTGTGATGCAGGAATCAAGTGAACTCGGAAAGTGGTTTTCACAGGGCCCTACACATGAAAAGGGGCCCTGTCACTGGGAGTGGATTTTTCCTCTACTGCTCTTCCCATTCCCATCAAAACATTGTGACTCCAAAGTGAGCACTTGTTTAAATTTTGCCTCCTTCAGCATGAGTATCAAGTAAGACCCTGCCTGGGAATGCCTTATGAGCACATAAAGTATGTGCAATGCTAAGCAAGTATTGTTGTTTCTTGTCCTTCAAGTGGAGGGAAAGTCCCTGGGATGTGTACGTGCCTTCTCTCGGATCTTCATCACTGTCCCTACCAGCAATTCCAGGTAAGTGCAATGTTGTGGGTGCAATGTGGGAGTACCTAGCCTGGGGCTGGAAGTGTGGAAATTTTGTAGTCCATTCCTAGGGCTGTCCTCAATGTTGTCACAAACCAGCAATCTAATCTAGTAGTTAAGAGTGGGCTCTTGAGTCATCATTTGGGTTTTTTCTTCAGGCAATACTGTGTGACTTTGATGACCTCTTTGTAACTCAGTGCATTTCTCTGAAAATGGTGATTACACTGTCCATTCCTTTGGGCCATTACAAAGGGCAAATGTGAGTGTAAAACGTTTGCTGGTAAACTTACAAATCTTGTGAAGCTTTGGACAGTCTCCAAAGGTTTGGGAGGAGTAGAGGGTACCAGCCAAGGAATCTGGGAAGTGGGACTTAAGGATATATAAGAAATCTGGGTGCTGAGCAGTAGCGGAATGATCATTGTTGAGGTTATGGGGTTGTCTATTTGTTCACCTAAGGGCCTATTTTTCTTCCAGTCTATGCATCATAAATGATGAGCTGTTTGTGAGAGACATCAGTTTCCAAGAGATCCAGGGTGCCTTATCCATCCCAACAACCACACCCTATTCCAGTTATGTGCATGCCCTCTCCCAGGAACAGCAGAACATGGTTGAGGCTTTCTCTGCTCAGTTTGGGATGAATCTCAAGTGGTCTCAGAAGTGAGTAGTGGGTGCAAATAGTGATCAGAATGAGCTTGGAGGAGCAGGGAAATGAATAAAGGGAACTTGAAGATAATTGGTTTCACATTTTTATATCATTATCATATTGAACATCTCTTTCTCTGTATAAACTATCAAGTTTTGAACAGGATCTGTGTACTTTTCTGAATTCCATGTACCTTGTCCCATTATTGGGAGACATTTGGCTTTTCAGGTAGTTGTTCCTATGACATATTGTGCCACAGAGTTGATTCTGCTGCAATAAATCTCAATTAAACATGGAGACATGTTTCTGTCATATAGATTAGGAAATGGTAGTGTTCTCCGAGTGTCTCCAGTTGGGTCCTAATGGATGTCACTTGTCTTTCTACCATGCCAGGTACCTTCATGATAGCAAGTGGGACTACACCAGAGCTACTGAAGTCCTCGCATTGCCCAATGTGGTATCTGGGAATTCAGGCCAGGTGAACAGAGACTTTTGGCCCTGGGGATGAAACATGGAGCTCCTGGCTCTGCTAATCTCCCAACTCCATCCTTTGCTTCCTCTAGGCCAAGGGCAAGATTCCAGAGGAGTCCCAGTCTCGAGCCAGTACAGACTGATTCAAGATCCTGAGAACAAAGGCTTGAGAAGAAATCCTTGGGTGTCATTATCTGCATTCTCATCATTTTTGCTATATTTTTGTTCTATATTTGCTATATTTTGTTCAGTCTTGTGACTGAATCAGGAGGTCTTGTTGAGGCTGAAAAGTGAAAGTCTGTCTCATAGAGCTGATTTTCATGTACCCAAAGGGCCAGTTGTTCTGCATATTTGTCCTCCAACCCCAGGATCCCTGTTTATTTTCATAATAGTATTTGCTGCCTGTTACATAAAATCCCTGCAATGTTCTTCTGAGTGAAGCATTACTATCTCTGTTCTACAAAAAAAGAAAGAGATACAAAAAGTATACAACTTCTGGGAAACCATGGAGACTCAAATTCTGGACCTACCCTTTAGCTATAGCTGTCCTGCAGAGGGCCCTGTATCTTCCAAAGGAGAAAGTGCTCTCCAACCCTGGTAAGACTGAGGATTGATATGTTATGTTCCTAGTCCATTAGTCAAGTGTTCTTATGCAGAAAACATTATTTTCTTAGTCATATGAATCTATTAAAATTTATTAACAACCTATTTGGGGGAAAAACAGTACTAAAGAACACATACAAATCTTGGAAGAAAAAATTGCCCACATATACAAGTGATAAAGAATTAATATCCTTGATATAAAGAGATCTGTAAAGAAAAGGGAAACTGATAGCTTCAAATTGTTATTAAAAGCAATAGTAATGATTGATCCTCCACATCTATGAAAAGCCAACCAAACACAATAACTACAGAAATATAACTTCAAACATTGGGATAAGATATTAATTTAGTAAAGAAAGCTAAAGATTGTTATTATCAGAAAAATGCATTGCATGTACATGTTTCTATATTGATGTATTAGTTCCCTAGAGTTGCCATAATAAAGTACTACAAACTTGAGTGGTTTAAAACTTGAAAATTTATTTTCTCATAGTTCCTGAGGTCAGAAATCCAAAATGAAGGTGCTAGCAGGGCCATGCTCTTTCCAAAGGCTCTGGGGGAGAATGCTTCCTTGTCTCTTATAGCTTATGGTAGCTGCTGGTCTTTTTGGTTTGTGACAACATAACTGATGTCTCTGCCTCTGTCTTCACATGGTCTTTTTTTTCTTTCTTTGTTAAAGTTTCAGATTAATATAAAGGTAAATATGATTAGGTTACACTGTTTGTTAGGTAAAGTCCAAGTTACAGTTGAGCCCTTTACCTGGGAAGTGTACAAACATTTTACCCAATAGGTGATAGTTTATCCTTGAATTTAAATGTGTTTTTCTTTCATGTGGGCATGCAGTTGTTCATCTACTAGTTTCATATTAATATTGAGTACATTGGATGCTTGATTTTCCATCGTTGTGATACTAAGAATATTCTCCAAATCTTTCCAGGTAAATACCAAAGTTGCTGTATTTCTTGATCATGTTATCAAGTCTCATGGTTGATTGAGTCCTTCAGATTCTCTAAGTATAAGATAATACCTTCTGCAGAGAGTGAAAGTTTGACCACCCCTGTCCCCATTTGAATACCCTTGATATTCATCTCTTGCCTGATTGCATTGGTTAAAACTTCTAGCACTATGTTGAATGGTAATGGCAATAGTGGGCATCCTTGTCTGGTTCCAGTTCTAAGTGGAAGTGATTTCAGTGTTTCTCCACTCAATATGATATTGACGATGCATTTGTCATAGATGGCGTCTATCAGTTTAAGAAATGTCCCATCTATGCCAATTTTCTTAAGTGTTATCATAAAAGGACTCAGAATTTTATCAAACACTTTTTCTACATCTATTGAGAGGATCATATGGTCTTTGGTGTTACTTCTATTTATGTGGTGAGTTAGGTTTATGGATATGAATATTTGGAATCACCTTGCATCCCAGGGATGGAGCCCACTTGATCATGATGAATTTTTTTATGTGTAGCTGAATTGTGTTTACTAAGACTTTGTTGAGTATTTTTGCATCAAAATTCATTAATGAAATTAGTCTATAGTTTTTTATTGTTGTATCCTTTTCTGGTTTGGATATCAGGTTGATATTTCTTTCATAGCATGAGTTGGGGGCAGATTCCATCCTTCTAGATGTTTTGCAATAGGGTAGGTGATATACATGTAAGCTCTTCTTACATGTAGCTATATTGTTCAGACCAAATAGAGTTCGTTTTATAAATATGTGACTGTTTAATTTGGGTGAGTAGATATTTAGGATTGAAATGTCTTCTTTTTTTTTTTTCGACATTTTTTTTTTTTTCTAACAGAGTCTCACTCTGTCATCCCAGGGTAGAGTGTAGTGGCACATCATAGCTCAAAGAAACCTCAAACTCTTGGGCTCAAGTGATCCCTTGCATCAGCTTCCCAAGTAGCTGGGACTACATGTGTCCATCACAATGCCTGGCTAGGTTTTCGGTTTTTAGTAGAGATAGGGTCTCCCACTTGCTTAAACTCCCACTTGAGTTCAAATTCCTGAACTCAAGCAATCCTTGGCTTCCAAGAATGCTAGTATTACAGGCAAAAGCCATGATACACAGCCTCAAAATGTCTTTTTGTTGTATTATCTTGACCATCTTTACTTTTGTTGCTTTAAACCTACTTGTATCTGCAAATGAAATTGCAAGCCCTCCTTTCTTCTGATTTCCATTTGCCTGAAATATTGTTTTCCAACCCTGAGTCTTGTATTGTCCTTAGAGGGTAGATTTGTTTCATGAAGATAGAATAAAGTTGGCTTGTGCCTTTATCCTGTCAGCCATCCTGTGCTTCAATGGGGAATTCAAGCCATTCACATTTATTGAAAAAATTGATATGTAGAGTGAAGTTATGTTTAACTTTTGTGGAGTTCTGTGGCCTTTTTTTTTTTTTTTTACACTTGGGCCATTGTGGAAGCTAAACTTTGTCCTTTACTTTCTGAGTGTCTTTACTTTGCTAGTGGTGGTCTATTGTGTTGGTCTGCATAAAGTACTTGTATGAGTACTTTGTGCAGAGCTGGTCTTGTCTTATAGTAGCAGTTTTCCACGATGTTAGATTTTGAGTAAAATGTTTGCTTTTTCCATCAAATATGAAGCTTGGTTTTGCAGGACACAGACTTTTAGACTGGCTGTTGCTTTGTTTGAGAAGATTGAAGGTGGGAGCCCATTCCCTTCTGGCTAGTAACATTTTAGCTAAGAAATCAGATGCTACCCTGATGTTTTTTTCTTTGTAGGTCAGATGCTGCTTATGCCTGGCTGTTTGCAGAATTTTCTCTTTCATTTTGACTTTGGCCAGGTTAATTACTATGTGTATAGGAGATGCTCTGTTTGAATTGAGTCAACCCAGGGTTTAATTCCCATCTATTGAGTGAGTGTCTGAATCTTTGGCAGTGCTTGGGAAGTTTTCAGTTACCATAGCATCAACTAAAGCTTCCATGCCATTGGGATTCTTGTCTTCTCTTTCGGGGATACCTATAATTTGTTTTTGTGTGCTTCATACGCAATTCCCTAATAGATTATTCTGTTTTTGCCCTTTTCTTTTCTGTGTCTTTAAGTAAGCTTGAGAGTCTTACCTTCAAGCTCTGAAATTCTTTCTTATCTGTGTTTTCATTTGTTTTTGAAACTCTCTACTGTGTTTTGAAACGACCTAAATAACTCCTTCATTTCTGTAAGCTCATCTTTCATATTTTTATATGGAACTTTGTATTAAATATTGTGAAATGTATAGTTTTAAATTTTATCATTTCTTCTTCATAAACATTTTCTCCAACTTTATAATCAACTCTCCCAATACTTTTATAAATTTTTCTTTTGATACACTAGACACACTGCCCTTGACCACATGGAATTTTTTTTCCTACTCACGATCAAAAGCAAGTTACAGCGGAGGGAGGGTGATTGGTGGGATTACACCTGTGGTGCATCTTACAAGGGTACATGTGAAACTTAGTAAATGTAGAATATAAATGTCTTAACACAATAACTAAGAAAATGCCAGGAAGGCTATGTTAACCAGTGTGATG
>CAUYPK010095321.1:0-14259 GCA_963574355.1 Loris lydekkerianus | reverse complement strand
TGCCAGAGTTTTTCTGTTGAATTCACCTCATGATTGTTTTTCACTGTTGCCTCTGGCCGTCCTCAGAGTTGAGGAGGTGTCTCTCCAAGATTAGACCCCAGCGGGATCACTCTATTGTTGCTGGATGTTTGTACGGAGTGCCCCTGTGTAGTTCCTCTGGGGCTGCTGTAGTTAGGGATTTCTGGTTGTGGAAGCAGCTCCGGTGTGTGACACACCCGGATTCAGCAACAGGGTGGGTGTGGTGCACACGGTTCTAGGAGTGCCTGGCGCTCAGTGACTTTGACACAGAGAACCCAAGGCTCTAGCAGTCTCTGGCCAGAAGAAGGGCTCTGCACAGAGGCAGGGTGGGCTCCAGAGGGCATGCAGCTACCAGATTTTCTGGCCAGATGAACGAGCTAGTGTGGAGGCTGGGAGGACACAGGAGGAGGGATGCAGGGTTGCGTGGCTCCCGCAGTTCCTGGTCAGAGAATGCGGAGGCCCAGTGGGTGCAGGTCACCGGTTGGGGGTTGCTGCACAGCTCATATGGAGGTCTGGATGGCACCAAGCCAAGGAGTTTGAGGTTGCTATGAGCTGTGACATCACAGCACTCTACCCAGGGCAACAGCCCAAGGCTCCAGTGTGCCAAAACCGTCTCGCTCTGTCCCTAAGGATTAAGGCTGTATGGCAGTTCAGTCCCCACCTTTCGGCTGCTCAGTCACTAGGCTACTTTGTCCCACCCGATCCTTATTCTGGGACCCTGAGGGCTGAGCTTGCTGGAGCAGTTTTTTCACACAATGGCTTCCTGTGCCCAGCTCAGTGGCTCAGTCTGGGGCCCCAGACAATGCCTAAAGTTCTCCACACTCCTGCTCAAGCTCTCCCCAAGGCAGCTTAACTGAGCGCCAAGACCAAGAACAACAAAACAGTTCACAGGTAAGGCCTTTCCGGTTTGCAGTCTCAGTGCTACTTGTAGTCACGGTTGCCGGCATGATTAGGTGGATCGAACACATGTAGCCACTTGCCAGTTTTCCACTGTTTTTGTCCTCCTCCTGGGGTCCAGAAGTCCCTTGCTGGCTCCCTGTATCCTCAAAGTGATGATCATAGGCAGATCCCACCGGCCAGAGATGTCTGGAGTCTTGTCTCCCCAGACTCGCAGTGCCCAGTTACAGGGAAGCTGTTACTCGGCCACCATTTTATTCTCCTCACATGTTTATTTTCAAATGTAAATGAGACATAAAAACAGAAACACAGAAATATGTATATACCCTTTGATAGCACTTTATGTTTAACTGTGCTAAAATTTATTCAAATTTCTTTCATATCACATTGCCCTTATGCAAGTGATAGATTATTTTTTTCTACAGGTCAAATACATACAAACATATATGATTTACATATGTATAATTTGTTATCTTGTCTTTTTTACATAAATGGTGGCACCATTTCTACAAGTATATTAAAACAGATCATGGACTTAACAAGCAGAAGTTTTCATGTAACAAGTTGCTAGATGGTTCTGAATCCCTCCAGAGAGCATAAGGAGATCAAACTTTTAGCAAAAGTAGATTTTTTTTTCCTTAATTCCATGCTATATTGAAGTAGATTAGTAAAGACAACATGAATATATGATAATAGATTTATCTTCTAGAACTCAAGCGAAAAAGTAAAAGTAACAGTTAGTGCACATGCATGCTCTTTTTTCAGCATTGCCAGCCTTTATACACATTGTAGATTTTACTCTTTATGATGACATAACATTTGAAAAACATACCAGTGTCCAATTTCTTCCTTCACCATGAGGAAACCTGCCCAGAGTGAAATTTATACTGCCTACGAACAGTTTTAGCAGATAGAAATGACCCCCTGAGGAGGGGTACAGACTGGCTATTAGATCCTAATTAATATACTGTATTGGTACGTAGTTTTCTCATTAGAGTGTCCATTACATAAAGTGAGAGTCTATGATCAAAATGTTTGGGTGTAGAGTAAAATAGAGCTTCAAACAAGATATTTAAAATTTTTCTGTTGATACTATATTATGAAATAGAGCTTCAAAAAGATATTTAAAATTTTTCTATTATGAACTTTTGATTTAAAAATACAAAACATTCATAATTTTTATTTCACTTCTTTTGAATTCTTCTTTCTTCAAAATAACAAGCTAAATGAAATAGCTTCTGAATTTATTGTCAACTGAATCAATCTCTATAACTAAAAGCTAAAGTCATTCCCTTTCTCCTATATTTATACCCCTCTTTAACTATATTTCTTACTGATATTCCCCTGTTTCTCATTTCTTCTTCTAGAATTATAGTTTCTCTATAAAATGTAGTATAATAAAAATATTCCCAGTCTCTTTTTATTGTTTTATATATTTTTCTATTTTATTGCCTTTTGTCAGAATATAGTATCAAGAGAAAAGAAAAATAAGAATATCTATTTTAATTAAAAGCAAACATAGAAAATGAATGAAAAAAATTACTTTGATCCCTTGTTTGTAAAGAGACATGACTGTAAGGAAAACGCAAATGAGATAGAGATAATAATTATTTTGTTACAATAAATATCTGAATTACATATTCCTCTTACTGCACTAAATAATAGCCTATTACTAGTGACATTTCTTAAAAAGAATGATCCTTATTTCCAACCTTAAATGTTCTTGCCATTTGGCAGCTGGGGTATCCACACACAAGCTTTTGCTCCTGCAGTTTTCTTAGCACGTATTGTTGTGTTTAAACTAAGCCTTGTGCCAGAACATTACAGATTTTATACTATTGGGTAAAGGATTTAATACTTGGTGTTTGTTGGCTTCCAAAGTTTTAATGTACCCTGATCTGGCTGGGTGTGGTGGCTCACACCTATAATCCTAGCACTCTGGGAGCCTGAGAAAGGGGAATCACTTGAGCTTAGGAGTTTGAGATGAGCCAGAGCAAGACAGAGACCACATCTCTACTAAAAATAGAAACATTATCTGGACATTGTGCCTGGCGCCTATATTCCCAGCTACTTGGGAGGCTGAGGCAGGAGGATCTCTTGAGCCCAAGAGTTTGTGAGCTATAATGCCTCAGCACTCCATTCAGGGCAACAGAGAGAGTCTTTGTCTCAAAAATAAAAAATAAAAAATGTACACTTATCCAACAAATGGTGGCTAACATGTATATGTTATAATTTTGTAGATGTCATATATGGTCTGATAATTAAGTTGCCACCACGTGTTTACCATGGAAGCACTATGGAAACAACTCCTCTGTAAGGTTTCACAAACTGGCTCCATCAGTGTCTCACAGACGTGTTCGTGTTGACATTTGGTGATGTCTTGCTGAATGGAGTTCATTACTGTTGTTGAATATTTTTGTGTGTCATTGAGAGAATGTTGAAGCTTGAATTAGAGCAATGAACAAATGTTTGTAAATATCTCGCTAAACTTGACAAAAGTGGAAGTAAAATGAGGGACATGTTAGTCCAAGCTTATGGGGATAATGCCACGAGGAAAAACAGCAGTGTGCAAATGGATTAAATGTTTTCAGAGGGGTACAGAAGATCACTGATAAAGAGAGGTCAGGATGGCCATTAATGAACAGTACTAATGAAAACATTGCAAAAATTTTCCAAATTCTGCGTCAAAAATCATCAAATGATTGTAAGAAGTATAGTAGACCAAGTAAACATTGACGGGGAAAGAGTTAGGAAGCTCTTAACTGAAAATCTTGTCCAGTTCATGTCTCTTACATCATGACAAGGTACCAATTCACACAGCACTGTGAGTGAGGGAGTTTTTGGCCAGTGAATAAATAACTGTAATGGAACACCCTCTCCACTCACCTGATATGACCCCCACTGATGTTTTTCATTACCCAAAGATAAAATAAATATTGAAAGAAAGACATGTTGATAACATTCAGGACATCAAGATAATATGATGGCAGCTCTCATGGCCATTCCAGAGAAAAACGTTCCAAAATTGCTGTGAGAAGTGGACTAGATGCTGACATTGGTGCAAAGCTTAACAATATCACTATTGGAGATAGTGATATTCAGCAATGAGGTACATAGCACTTGTTATAGGACAAAATCATGAACTTATTTGTCAGATCTTTGTTTCTATATTTTCTTCATTTTTGGTCACTACAAATTACCTAGAAGTTAGACCTCTGCTCTAGGTCACAAGTATATCAGAAAAGATATATGACTACACTGAATGCTCTAATTGTGTATGAATATTTTGTAGATATATATTTCCAGAGTGACTAAATTGTTGTAAATTTTCATGATTACCTTCATTGCAAGGGTAATCAAATCAAACTACAAATTAGTATTATTATACAAAAATGGTTTGAAATTTGTCACTATATTATTATTTTTGAAAAATTTTGCCCTCTTAGCATACTAAGTATACTAATTTGAAGATGTATGTCACATATTATTAAATACATATATTTCCAGTGTACAATTAAGTGGCTTTTACTATATATAGTCATAGATATGTGCAGCTGTCACTGTTGTCTTTTATAGACTCCTTCATCCCAAAAGAAAGCCTACCATCACAGTCACTTCCTATTCATCCTGTCACTCAGGCAGAACCCTTATGAACACTATTTTACTTACTGTTTTTTGTGGATTTTTCTATTCCTGACATTTTTACATAAATTGAATCATACTATATGTTATCTTTTTTGTTTGTTTGTTTTTTCCAATCATCATGTTTTCAATGTTTACCCTGTAGCAGAAATCAGTATTTCATTCCTTTCTTGTTATGACTGGATAATATTCCACTGCGTGTTGCTGTCTTTCCATTTATGGAGTTCTGTATTGTTCCCACACCTTGGGTATTTTTAATAAATTCTGCTTTTTGCATTTTTAGTCACATTTTTGTATGGACATATATTTTCAATTTTCCTTAGTGACTGGTCTATCTATTATATACCTTATGGATTTTAACAATTTCTGAACTGCTAAAAGAAAATTAAAACTATTTTATTCATGAATAGGAATTTTATTTATGAATATTTGATATATTGGAGGTGATTTAGGAATACCTTAAATTAGAATATCCATAAATGGTTTTACTATATAATAAAATTTATCTGAAATTAACCAAGCATCTAATGAATTTTCCCTTTAGATGTTGCATTGATTTATTTTCAAATAATAAATTAATCTCTTATTCTAAGTATAAACTAATTGGTCATATTAAATTATCTTTTTAACATTAAATCATGTATACTTTGTATTTTGTTTACCATTTGTAAAATTTGTGATTATACATGATGTTACTGGTAATTTCTTTTTTCTTACTCTTATAAAATAGTTTATAAATATGTTACACTAGCCTGATGTAATAGGATTAGTAAAAATGGAAGCATATTAAAAATATCTATATTCCTTTATTTCTATAGAAAAAAGGAAAAATTTTACTATCTTTTATAGTAATTTTTGTGGCATTTTTACTATTGTCTTATTTCCCATGATGCATCTGCACTTATCTTCTTTAAAGACTTATCTCTTGGGGCTGGGCCTGTGGCTCAAAGGAGTAGGGCGCTGACCCCATATGCCAGAGGTGGCAGGTTCAAACCCAGCCCTGGGCCAAAAACCGCAAAAAGAAAAAAAAAAAAAAAGAAAAAGAAAAAAGAAAAGACTTGCCTCATGATTGTTGAGCAGATTTTGTAAGTGAAGCAAATTCTTCTGTCATAATATTAATGTCTTTTTAATACAGGTTTTTTGATGGGTGACAAATATGGTCTCATGAAAATACTAGTGTAATATATTTTCAAGTTTAAAAATGACTAGAGAGAAGGGCGGTGCCTGTGGCTGAGTAGGGCGCTGGCCCCATATACCAAGGGTGGCAAGTTCAAACCCGCCCCAGCCACACTGCAACAAAAAATAGCCTAGCACCTGTAGTCCGATCTACTCGGGAGGCTGAGGCAAGAGAATCGCCTAAGTCCAGGAGTTGGAGGTTGCTGCAAGCTGTGACGCCACAGCACTCTACCAAGGGGGACAAAGTGAGACTCTGTCAAAAAAATACAATAAAATAAAATACAAATGACTAGAAGAATATTTGAAACAACATCTTATTCTTGAGGAACAAATATTTGTAAAAATTATATGATTTATATTAAAATGCTGAATCTTATACACCTGTATACGTACTAGGTTTCATTTATTTTAATTTAGTTACAAAGAAAAGCACATATTAAAGATAATATGGGCATTGTGATTTTATACATTATTAGAATACTTCCACATGTAAAAAAATATATAGTATCAAAAAAGAAAAAAAAAAAAACAAACATATGGTATACAAGTACACATCGGGCTGGGATTTCCCCTAGGTGCATTCATTCCCAATTATTTATAAGTGCTTCCTGTCCCTCTGTGATTGCTCAGGAAATATTGGACTTCAGAGGATTTGACACTTGTTTGCCTTTGATCATCTTTTAATCCAGTGGAAAATAAATTACTCTGAACTCCTTTGACACAGGGTCCCTTAACTCAGAACTATATCCTGAATTCAAATGAGATGTTTCATTTTTGTATAATGTAAGATTTCTCAGTAACAAAGACGTGGGAGACAGAACTCTTCTAAAACTTCAGAACTGCGTTTTTCAGGAAGAACGTGATGCCACAAGTGGTACAAAGTGTACGTATAAAATCAGATTTATGGAGAAGACTCTCAAGGTAAGAAAACAGCAGAACTTAAATAAGACCCTGAGCTCTCACTGCACAGAGAGATCTATGTAAGTGGAGGTTGGCGGTACTCAATATCCCTTTAATGTTCCAAGAAAAATCTAATTTCTGATAGCTCTGTTTACACATAGGGAAAGGGAATAGGAGCACATAGGCAATCATGTTTCAAGAGAAGTGACTGAACTAACTTCTTGAAATGACTGACATCAGAAAGGAAATGAGACCAAGTGGTGTCTAGAATTTCACTGATCAGTTCAGTAACAATCAGAAGCCTCTTCATCCCCAGGTCAATTTTACTATAGGGAACGGCACAATTATGAAAGAGTTTCAAAATATTAGGGTACCCATAAATGTTTTCCTTTAAGCTGCTTTGAATAAGTAATTTCAGTGTGTATGACAACTATTTTCAAAATCATTACAATATCTACATTTTGGAATGCTGTGTCTATAGTTAGAATATGCAATCATAAATTCCTTATTGGAAGTTATTCTTAGAAGGCTCTTTGCAAATGTATAAATCATAATACAGTTAGGTACATAAAATTCCTGTCATTTACACATATTAAAATTCTATACTAAAAATGATTATTGGCCTTTAAGGAAGGATATTTTGTTTTGCTTTGTTTTGAAATCTTCATTCCACTCTATGTGACTATGTGCTGCAGCTATAACGCCTTAATTAAAGTAGAATGCAAGGCCAAGCAAAACAAAATACCTCTTTGTAAAAGCCTACAATGTTTTTTGTTACAAAATTTTAATATGTTTTAATGACAGAAATTTTATCTTTTAAAACTACCCTTATGCTGAACATTTGACATTAAATATAAAAATGGTTGTGCAAGTATATCATTTTGAAAACTCTTTCAATAGATATGTGAATTAATATGTAGACCACTATTGTGGGTTATAAATTTAGGTCTAAATATTTTCAAGATTACTAGATAATGAAAAATTGTTTTACAGTGTTTCTGTACTAATTTATACTCCTGTAAATTTTGTAAATTTTACATGAGAAACTGTTAAACCAGATTCCCACAGTCCCTGCAGCATTTTATATTTCTACCAGCGATGTGTGAGGCTTCCAATTTTTCCACGTTCTTGCTTGCAAACATTTTCTATTTTCCGTATTTTTGATTACAACCCCAGTTGTTACCCACTGCTCTGACCGCTGCAAAGTTAAACCATTGCATTTAATTACTTTTGATTAGCAACCCCAGGGAAATTTCCACCCTCAATGAGCTTTGAGTCAGAACAAAGGCTTCATAGTGAAAGTGGTGTCTGCTAGGGAATCACCAGACGAGTTGAATAATGACATTTTTCTACAAGTGAGTAAAGATGGAACCAACCCAGTTTTACCACCTCTTATGGCTGCCAAGCTGCTGGCTTTATCGCGGTTGTGGCTGTTGGTTTTTAAGACAACCATGGGGACAGAGAGAGGTAGATGAAAATAAGGTAAATTAATGCACAACAAAACTAGTGGTTTTTACTAAAATTCAACTGTTCTTTTCCTAAACAAACCAAAAACCTCCTAGATTGCTACAAACCTTTGGTTATATTACAGAATTCTGAAAAAAATATTTTTTTTTCCAATTTTTGCCAATTTTTGGTTGCTTTTATGAAAGAGAACGTTTTCAGAGACGTTTATTCTGCCATATGTGCTGACCCGAGCAGCTTTTAATCTGTTTTAAACTCTGAGCTGTGCCTTTGTCTCCATACATCAAGTAAAACTCAGCTGAAATTGGTCTGACATTGTAAATGTGTTCACGGTAAAAGCCACTTCTTTGCTTTATATCTTCCCTTATTTTGGGCCTACTGTTTTCATTTTGTCCTGTTACATTTTTTGCTCGAATGAAGACAAATTTAGTGTATATTTTACCGTACGGTTATTTGAATTCAAGCTCACATTTACTTCAAACGTACAGAGAGAGCGCTGTCTAACAGAAATGAAAGTGTAAAAGGTGGATACACAATTTAAGATGCAAAAAAACTGAGTGTGATTGTGTGAGAGTAAGTCTGTGGAGAGATGATGATTGAAAACGCTTGAAATCAGGTATAAATGATAACGCATTTTGACAGGGATGATTAGAATAAAAGTGGAAGAACGTCCCTGGATAGGAACAGTTAGGCCTCATCATTCTTGATTAATTCACAAATGTGATTTCTAAAGACCCGTCCTTGAAGAGCAACACTAAATTAGAGGCCTGTGTAGTGTCTCCAGTCTCAGATTTCTGGTGAATTTCCTAACAGCCCTTCTCTATTGTGCATAGCAAGTTGGGAGTGTGTGTGCCGCAGAAACATACTCAGGGATGAGAAGGCATCTCACCTACCTACAGTCAATGCGGTTCTGAATATCTGAGAGTTTTAGTAGAACGTTTCTCAACTTTATTATTTATTACTATTTCTAGTTCTGCTGTTGGCAGATGTATTAACTGACACTTTAGTAGTTCTCTTTCTATTGTAAGAGACTAAAACACACTTTATTCTTGGGGAAAAAATGGGCTTCAGAGGAATGAATGAAGGAAAGTATCATAAAGCAAAAAGATGGTCTACAGCTCTTACAATCTCATAAAGAATGTCTGATCATCTCTTTCCTTGTATCAAAGTCAATAATCCTGCCTTGGTCACACTTTGCTCCTGGAATGAAAAAACATGACCAGGGAATGGGGCCAGTTTCCTGACAATTTGCATCATGATATCAGAACTGTGTTGTGCCCTGGGGGCTGCTTGATTGATACTGTCTCAAAACAACAGGGTATGAGAAAGGCCACAATAGGCAACAAAAACCTGCTTTTCCACCAACCAATAAGGAACAAAGAAACACCTCCCTGCACTCAGCCACTTCTGCTCATCCATTTTTAGTGGTATATAGTCTGGGGATTTTCCTGGTCCAAAAATCTATAAAAGATCATATTTATATCAATCTCAAATTTCTAGTTTAGTACCCAGTATTTATATGTCCCATTTGAATTTGCATTGCTATTCTGCTTCTCGTTGTGTTCTTCAAATGCACAGTATTTTTTTTTATTATTAACTTTGAGGGAAATACATACGTTATAACTCTTATGAAAATAACATTTGCCACATTAATTTGCACTAAAGTTGCAAATTTTCTAACAGCACGCCTCCTCTGAGGATGTATTCCTGAACAACGAAAGTGTGCCTTCATAAGGTGCCCGTGAAGTTCTTACGCATTTTAAAATTATGTACCATTTAAAATTGCACATGAACTTTATGGCCACCCTGTGTGTGATGGATGTACAAGAGTATTGACCGCTGTACTGTTTGATATAACATCAAAATCTAAAAAGGAAAATAAAAACTTTATGAGTATTAAAGCTTTATAGGGGAATCATTACATCAATTGTTTTAAATCTATTTGTGAAATATTCGGTGCACTAAAAAACACTGAAAAACATTCAGTTAAAGATCAATATATATTAGTTCGTACCATGGAGGGTATGCACATATGACATTGACTCGCTCAACATCTATTCCAGCCTACTTTTAATATACTTTTTAAATATACTATTAATATAGTAATAGACTTCTCTCTGCTACACAGACTAGAGAGCAAAATCTATTTTGTCAGATTTCTTTGCACTTAGGCTTCGGGGTGCAATTTAGATTCTTCCAGCCAGATGCACTCTTGCGTGAATTTGATCCAGGGCTGATTGTGGTGAAGTCAGAAACCGGCGAGGTCCAAAGTGTCCATTTTGTGGGAGCTGGTTATACAAGTTCCGAGGCTACCTGCTCTGCGCATGGTTTGCTGATCTGCGTTCTCTTTTCCAGCTGTGGCAGCAGATTCCTGAGTCAGCAGCAGCATCTTGATTATCATTATTATTATTATTTTGCCTTTTAAAAATATTTATTTATTTATTATTTATCTGCATAGCCAAGAACACAGTAAGCAAAGCAAGCAGACAGCATATTGATTATTGCCTTCACAGAAACACTGTTGGCGACTATGGTTTCAGCTATAGTTTTAGAACTTTCTTCTTGGAGTCTTAAGTTATGTCCTTGTCCTTTAAAAAAATAAAAATAAAAAAGTCTTTTTGCTTTAAATAGTAAAATCGTTTCTGTTTTCTGCATTTTCCTGCAATCTGAGTAAGATACGTGCCACCGTATTAAGAAAGGGATCCCCAAAAGAACGTCACCCAAATCCGGTTCACGTTGCTCGCTCTCTACTTTTCATCTGTCTGTTCTTTTGTTACAATAAGGGAGTGTTATTTCCACATTTGTCATTTTCTGTTCACATATCAGAAAAATGTAAAAAAAAAAATGGTATTTGTTCACAATGCCTTTACCCCAAATCATTATTTTTATATATTCTCACCTTAAAAACAATTCACCTATGTGGTTGGCATGCAGGAAGATGTAAAATTCAATTAAGCTAAACTAAACTAAAGCAGCATAAGCTGAGAGACTTAAAACTCAAATGTTCAATTACCTGTCTGATGCATTTGTCTTCCTCAGCTTTCAGATTTCTGTATAGTTCTCTTTTTTTTGGTTTCTACCTGTTTTTTAAACTTCTGGGATTGGTTTGTTGGCTTGTTAGGGAGGGGCATTTCATGATTTCGTTAAATTTTTTACCTTTTATTCCTTATAGCTGAGCTTCTTTGGAATTATTCTGAATTCTTTACTGGGCAATTGTGGATCTCTAAATTTTTGCTGTTGCTTTCTGGGTGTTTATTGTGTCCTTTTTATGGTGTCATATTTCCCTGACTTTCCTGATCTTTTTACTGAATGAAGTGTATCTTTATACTTTAATGAATGAGCAATGTAATAAAGCAAAAAGATGGTTTACAGCACTTATCGTCTCATAAAGAATGTCTGATTGTCTCTTTCCCTGTCTCAAAATCAATACTCCTGTGTTGGGTCACACACTGCTCCTAGAATAAAAAACATGACCAGGGAAAGGGGTCAATTTCCTGACAATTTGGATCATGCTATCAGAACTGTGTTTTGCACTGGGGGCTGCTTGTTTGATACTTTCTTAACACTACAGCATATGGGAAAGGATACAGCTCTTGGTGCATTTGATGAAACAGTCATCTCCTCCTGACTTTCCAGACAAGCTTTGGTAAGGAAAGAAATTCACTGGCAAGGGTGGGAGCATCCTTGAGCACTGCGATGCCATGGCTGGTGGTGTGGGTTGCTAAGTTGGGGATATATGGTGGTTCCAGTGTGTAGAGGACAGTTTCTTATTATTTCAGCAGTGAGGATCTGTGGCAATGACAGCTGCATGGTCCTTCATGGCAAGAGCTGTAAGAGGTCCATGGTGAGTGCAGAAGTTGATCGAATCTCCAGTGACACCACTGGTTTCAGTGGAAAGGGACCAGGGAAGGCAGAAGTGGGGGCTAGGACTTCACTGCATATAGCGGCTTTGGAAGTGTGAATTCTGATTTTCTAAGGTTCTCTTGGTGGTGCCAGATTTATGAAACAGTTACTATCGGATAACGGTTAGAGTCAAGGCTGCAAGGTGGGCAAAAGCAATGTGTTCTGTAAGCCCAGGAAGGCAGGTGGACATGTGGAAATATTTATCGCTATAGCTATAGGTATATTATCTCTCTATCGAGAATATAACATGGTATGGAAGAATGGCAAAGAAAATCATGTCTTTTGTTTCTTCCAAAGAGAATCTAGATGGCTTATTAAGGAATAAGGACACAAGCCATTTAGGTCTCCTACTATCTTATGTTTCTGCTCTGGCATAAATCCTCATGCAAGTTATTTGTGTTGTTTGTTTTTAAAACCTTAAATTGAGCCACCCTTCAGTTATTTTTCCTGTGTACTGTTTGTAGTCTGGTCTAACTTATCCTCCCTGCCCCCAAATGTATTATAAAATAAATCAAACTTTCATGCCATGACCATAGTTCACAGTCCAGTTTTCTTCTTATGAGTATTACTATGTCAAACTTACTTTACATACCCTGAAACCTACACTACCTGAAAGCTGTAACATATATCATTCTGCATGTCAACCGTTATGGGCCTTGCTTGGCCTTTTCTGCTATAGTTCACTGCTCTAGGACTAAATCTCCATAGAGCTTAACCCAAAGATCACAGTTGAATAGATCTGTCATCTCTTCCTGAAAACAAAGCTTCCCCTTAATAATTGACGACACCTGTCTGTGCAGCTTTCTCTTATTCCCATTTATTCCTTGGCATAATTACTCTTTGATTTGAAATTTCCTGAGTTACTACTGCAGGGAATGCAACCGTGTTTTTATTAGTATAGCAGGAGAAGAAAAGTGGTTATTACACCCCAAAATGAATCAAAGCCATAAATCAGGATTTAGAGAGGATATCAAAAGCATTTAAGGAGAAATAATTTTTACCCACTACTTGAAAAAAATTATCATATATGATCTTTCCTTATGTCTGATAGCACAATGCTTATTATCTAGTTTGTAATTTAAAATCACATTCTAGGATATTTTTGTTATTAGGTTGTTTCTAAAGTTTTGTCTGCTTTTATGAGTCTACTTTAATCTGTAATATCTCAGTGAATATTTATTCAATTTAATCGAAATAAGCACCATTTGAATCAGTGCACTTTTGCCAACGTAACACAAGTTGATTGATTTCATTGGCATAAAAATTAGGTACTCGGGATTCGATGAAGTCAACGAAGGCCATTTTTGCTAGGTCCTAATTGGCAAAGGTTCTACTGGTGAGAAAGTTATCGAAGTGCTTGAAAAGATGGTAGTTGCTTGGCGAGAGGTCTGGGGAGTATGTGGGTGGGGCAGAACTTCGACGCTCAATTCCTTTGATTTTTGGACGGTGATTTGTGAGACATGCGGCCAGATGTTGTCGTGGAGCAGGATTGGACCTCTTCTGTTGACCAGTGCTGGCTGCTGCTGACACAATTTTCAGTACATTTTGTCAATTTCCTCACAATAGGGCTCTGCTGTGATGGTTTGGCCTGGTTGCAGAAAGTTATAGTGAATCACACCAGCCACTGACCACCATACAGTAACTTTTTTGGGGGGGGTTTCACCTTTGGGAAGTGCCTGGGTGGCTCATTGGTGTCCAACCACCGTCCTGAACATTTCCCATTGTCATAGAGAATCCACTTTTCATCACACGTGATGATCCAATCCAAAAAAGAACCGTTTTGGTTGTGCAAAAGCAATGAAGAACAAACCTCGAAACGTGTCAGTTTCTGCCAATCGTTTAAATCGTGGGGCACTCACTTTTCGAGCTTTTTGACCTTTCCAATACGTTTTAAACCATCGAAAACTGCATGGGAGCTGACACCCAGTTCTTCCGCCATTCCACACACCGCTTGTGATGGGTCAGTCTCCACCAGGGTCCTCAAATCCTCGTCCTGGATTACTCTAGCTCGACCACTTCGGGGCTCATCTTCGAGGCTAAAATTTCTGGAACGAAATTTCACAAAACAACATGGAATAGTGCATTCATTAACACTATCATTGCCAAATGCCTGGTTAATTTTTCGGGCTGTTTTGGCAGCGCTTTGGTTCAATTTGAATTCGTAGAGAAAAATTGGCCGAAAATTGCTTAATGACATCATATAGTAATAGGCTGAAAAAAATAAAAAAAATTAAAAGTAGAAAAAAATGAAGAGCATCA